>JAVYIG010006681.1:0-113636 GCA_035222895.1 Strongylocentrotus droebachiensis | reverse complement strand
GCTTGTGCAAGTTGTGCAAGTCTTATGTATTGTTCATGGTTATACTTCATGAATACCTCTTATAGATCACTATCGATTCCCTCTTTGTTAGAAAAATAGAGGTTTTGTGGTGTAGTGGATAACTACTGTAGATCATAAGGTACAGGTTCAAATTCCAGCCCGGCACTAACGTCCTTTGGCAAGACGTTAATCTACATTTGCCACTATCAACCAGGTGTTAAATTAGTACCCGAATGATGCGGAGGTTAATGTAGTTTGCTCAGCATTGTGAGCGTCTGTAACATGGCACCTGACTGGAATGCTCCCCAGGGATTGAAGTACGTACATACATTGTGTGCAGGCAAGCCGAATCAGATGAAGGGGGTATTAATTTATCTGTAAAGCGATCAGAGACATTTTCAATGTATTAAGCGCTATTTAAATGAGGAATATTATTACAAAATGTTGAACAGGGGCTACATTCTTATTCTGAGGAGCACTATAGAGCCTTAAAGACGGCAATAATGAAGAAGAAAAACTTTCAGTCATAAGGATGATAATTATATTCCTGTTTTATTTTATTATCATCCTAATAAAAAATGCCTTCTATTCGAAGCCTCTTTTTGGGTCATCTCACATTGTAGAGGAATGCCTGTTGTAATACTCCCACGGTACATGTGCATGTGATTTGATGCAGGTAATTGGCCTTACTCATGGCCTAAATAATACATTGTACCATTACTATAATGGGGCGTTGCAAGAAAGTTGCGATTGATTACAAGTTGCAAAATTTGCAACTGATATTTGCAATCGATTGTAACTCAACTTTCTTTCCACGCCCCACTAGTCTCCTAAATTTCCTAGGATTTTGATAGGATGAAAGTTTTAACAATTAAATTAAGTTAACTAGATCTAGCTTTTATTCTCCCCTCTCTCTCTCTCTCTCTCTCTCTTAACAATGGGGCGTTGCAAGTAAGTTGAGTTGCGATCAATTGGAAATTTGCAATTTATCGCAAGACTTACGCTTGATTTTGGGAATTTGTTATTGAGACATTTATTTTGAATAGAATGCAGTGACAGCTCTCTGTACATATTGTATATGTTAATTAGAATGAAAATTTTAAAAAAATCCCTTTGTTTTTGTACAGCAACATGAACTAGTTCAGGTGGAGTCTTACCTGAGGAGCGAGGGTGTCCTGGTGAGATACTGGTACCCGCTAGACATGTTAGAGCGCCCTCTAGCTGGCATGCGACGGGTCAGCAGCTCATTGACCGGGACAACGTCCATTGACATCTCAAATATACAGCTGCACAGGTACGATCGATGCGCTTTGAGTATTACATCAAGTCTGTAATTGTGCATACCTAAATTTACAAATCTATCACAAATCAAAACCCAAGTCTAAGTCCAAGCAAAGTCAGCAGTAAATCTTTTCATATCTACACTGAAATTTGCAAACTGCACGAAAAGACCTCTTGCATAAAAGTTTGTAAATTTAAATCCCAACTCTACAATTTTTTTAAAAGACCTGAAAGTGTTATTCTGAAAGGTTAAAAGTCAGTTTTCTTTAATTTCATAGCTGCATACAAATGCAACTTTTTATATTCAGGGGCTGTGGAGATGGGTATAAAAGAACAAAATATAATCCTAAGAATTAAGCTGTGTAAAGTAAGTAGCTACAATGCTTGAAAGCAAGTCCATATTGATTCTGTGCTATCTGGGGGGTGTTTCACAAAGATCCTAAGTTGAACTTATCTCTAAGTTGGACTTAACAATTTTAGAAAGCCATTAGCATCCTTGAAAATATTTTGTAAAAGTTATTTTAAAAGGCATAAAATGTTGATTCAAATCATTCATATTTTCTATTATCATGGGAAATTTTATGTTCTTGATGTGGAATTTATGAAGAGTCTAAAATACTTTAATTTTTGCTTGAAGTCCAACTTTGAGTTACACCCCCCTGAATTATTTGTAACACACAGGGAGCTTCTGCAACTGGAATCGTCGTTGGCCCGCCTCTACTGTCCGGACAGCCCTTACCAAGTTCCTCTCTCACTGTCAAAGCCCCGAGGTCATTGAAGCTATCCCATGTACCCTTTCACTCTCGCCGACCGAGCAACACCCCTCCTCTGCCTTTCTGCTCGCTGCCAATGGGGGGCGCCAGACAACACATCTCACACCTACAGCTCCTGTCCAACCAGCTGCTGACGTCCGTCGCAGCAGAATGGAGGACTCCATGACCGCTCCCTCCTGACCGCGTGTGGCGTGGGTCACAGCCTGGCTCCTATCATCACAAGGAGTCTCACCGCCGTGTTCTACGGAGCGGAAGAGCTGCCGCACCTGAAGAGGGAGCTTGCTATCTCCATAGCAACAGCTTCACAGCAAGGAGAGAGGCATCTCGTGGAGCTGACCAATGAGATTTGTGGAATCTTCCAGGTAAATTTTATTTGTAGAATTGTGTTTCAATTGCGGTTCAATTCTACTTATTGCAACAATGTCATGTTTCTACATGAATCTTAAATGATAAAGTGATTAAGGTTCCTCTCTTCTGATTTGAGACATACCCGATCTTTGTAATACAGGCATGTCAACTTTACATAACCATAAATGATACTTTGAAGGATTTTAAGTTTGAGTTATTATTTAAACTTTGCAATATTCATATTTTAAAGAACAACAATCTTTGTAGAGATATTTGTCAATTGGATTGAAGAAGTTGAAAGTAAACCTGTTCATATACTCTTTGTAAAGGTGGCCAGTTTTCACAGTATCGGAGAGTGAGAAGATACATTACATTTGATAGTTGTGCTATAAATGTACAAGTAATTTTGTTTTGACCACAAATCTGTATCCGTTTTTATTCACACAACCTGACTATTTCTTCACAGGATCCCTTCTCAGCTTTCGATGTAGAGTCAATTACCATTGGAGCAAAGATCAACAACAATTTTTTCTTCAAGAATGCTGTGGGTTTGGTCGTCAGCTGTAAGAGAGATATCCTTTCATCTCACAGAGAGTAAGTTGTGATATGCTCGTAGGTCTTCATTCTGCTTTCTAGAAATGCCTATCTGCACAAGTTTTGCCAGGGCGGATTAGACCTCCTTGCTTGGTCACTGGCAGGTGGTTATCTCATCAAATCAGCTGTCATTTAAAGGGATTGGGTACCCTTGTCTCAGATTCTGAAACAAAATCCTGGATTTAGCTCATGCTGCAATGATAATTATAAACCTTTAGTTCAGTCAGGCAAGCCGATCGCCCTGTCTTATTATCAAGATATATTATGATTGGAAATCAAACCAAATTTTGCGTTTTCCTAACGGTTTTCATAACACTTCAGTCTATTGGGGAAAACGAGTATCGTAAAACCGGTCACTCAAAGATTTTTACTTTTTTGAGGCACTTAGTGATCATTTTGAAGCGCGATTTTTTTTAAGGCTTCAATATTACACCATATCACAGACACTGATAACACGTAGGGCCATTCATCTCAGATTTAACATTGTTAAACGATCCCTTTAAAGCCTATCTGCACTAGTTTGGCCAGGAAAGATTAGACCTCCCTGCAAGGTCACTGACAGGTGGTTATCTCATCAAATCAGCTCTCAATTAAGATAAGAAAAAGGGGACCATGGGGGATCAACGGGTACCGCTTAGGCATTGTTGGTTGTATAGACCGGCAAGTAGCTACAAGTAGTGCGGTCCCGCTTTAAAAGATGTTTACATAATGAATAGCACACTAATCTTGATTTAATAACAAAATTAAACATGGGAAATGCTGGGTTGTAATAATGACAGATTACTGAGTTAAATGTTTATAATGCATGTGCATATACTTGTTCATGTACATTGTATCATTTGTAACATTTTTTTTAAATGGAGAGCTTTAGTGGATTAAGATTTTACCACTTGTAATTTATTAATTGGAATTTGATGACATTTTTGCATTAGGAACAGTATTGTACATGTAAATGATATAAGTTTGTACTTTATAATATAATGTACTGTATGTTCCTTACTTTCTAGGTCATCTCTGTACCAAGCCCCGTGGGCAAGGGTGAGCTGCTATGGCATGGGACAGAGGGTCAAGAAGTCTGGCAGTGTGGCACCAGTAGAGGTGGTGAGCTATCCTGCCGATGCCACCCTCAACACCTCAGGAGGACTGACAGCTCCCTCTTCCCATGTCGTGGACCCCTATCCATCCGTGGTGCTACCATGCAATAAGATCCACGTCAAAGCAGGCGTGTCCCCAGCTTCGAACTACGTCATGACCCTCCATGGGCTGCCTGCAGAGTTCCCACTGGCCATGGCATTTGTGGAGTCTCTGATTGGCTGTCGGCAGGAGATGGGTGACCAACGGGTCAAGTGCCATGCCAATGTGATGTTGCGCCATGCGGCAGAGAGCATCGGAGAGCGGGAGGAGATCCTGAAGAAGCCAATGAAGATTACGACGGTTGTGTATATCAGGGTGCTGGAGTTGCTCAGTGGGTATGTTGGTCGAGCGGCAGTGCCGGCCGTCATCAAGGAACACCTGTTTCTCATTATGGCTCAGATCTTGAGGCTCATCCGCAAGGTGGATGATGAGGATGGGGCAAGCGCCTCTCCCATCACAATGGTACCGCAGTCGGTGCTGGCAGAGTTGAGAAGGTTCCGCTGTGAGCTTGGGAAGCTGTTCGATGAGGAAGCACTTTTGGCGGTGATTGGGAGTGGCCCAGTGACTCCAGGACAGCACACATCCTACTTCCAAGCCCTCATGGAACTCTGCCTGGCTATGTCGGAGATCGATCAGTTCCCTTCGGCACCTCAGACAGGTTCGACTTCTATCTCAGTAACGGTTACTCTTCCCTCTCTCCGACCAGCCTCAATGGTGAGCCCCAAGCAGCTGGTACGGTCCAGCCCTCAGGTCACGTCCCGCAAACGTCGACCGAAGATGAAGAGAACTGGACAGCAGAAGAGGACTCCCCACAACAGCGAGAGCGACAGTGGTGAAGCATCATCCAATGGAGCAAACAATCCAGAGGATATGCTTTGGTTTCATCGCGCTTCTACCTTGAATGTTATCATGAGATACCTTGACAGTCAGGATCCGCAGGGGAGTCGTCCATGAGGACAGCCATCAGGGATGCACACCAGAGTGTGAAGACACCGACTGCATACTCCAGGCTAGTGGTGATCTCAGGGTTACCACCAAACATGGAGGAACCAGCAGCAAGGAGGGCACTTCTGAAGGCCTGTAATCAAGCTGGTGGTCTCTTTAGGGATGAAATCTGGATTCCTGTCCAGGAAGAGGTGAAGCCACCAACTGCCATTGATGCAGACCCTAAAGACCAACAGGCACAGGACACAGAGCTGCCACCAGCTGATGCAACAACAACCACTGAAGAGGGTGCTTCTGAGCAAACACCCCAGGACCCATCTGCTGTGGAATATCATGAACCTGAAAGGACTACTGAATCTGAACCCTCAACCAGTCTTCCAGAAAACCAAGATGCCAATCAGGGTGAAGAGTCCAACCCAGAACCCAGCAGTGAGCCAGAACCCACCAGTAAAAAGAATTTTGTTCAGGGATATGCGGTGATTGAAGTGCGCAGCAAGGCCAAGGTTGAGGATATCGAGCATGCTCTCTTAAATAGTAGGATCTTGGATGAATCCCTTCCGTTTGACAATGACTCCATGATGAGTGTCACCGGAGAGGATGTTCTCACCATTGCAACAGTCACTCCTTCTCTCCTCACAGAACCATCAGAAATGGAGGCCCTGGTAGGTTACCTGAGACACAAGCTCTTGCCTCGGGAGCACTCTGAGCACCTATCCCTGGGCCAGCAGGTTTCGGCAGCCTTAGAGGATATCTTCAACAGCTGTGTCAGGTGCTCCCACTTCAAATCCAAACCCAGCCAGGACTCTGATGCAGCCCACCCTGAGATCTGCCTCTCCAAAGAACAGATCCTCTCCACCTGTCCAGGAAACCTGCTCCTAGAGTTCTTCAGCACCATGCATCCATCCAAGATGACGGTGGAGGAGTTCGTCTGTGACATCATCCAGAAGTATGGCGTCTTACTGCCGGAAATCAAAGAGAAGAAAACAGGTTGGTGCACATTTATTGCTCATAAATGCCTATTGTGCTTAGTAGTATTGTACATGTAGATGTACATGTAAGTGCGGAATGATTTGTACATGTATATTGATTTTACAATATGAAAGAAAATGGTAATTTCTTTATCATTGATGTTATTAATTAATCTTTCTTTTATGTGCAAATGTGCTTATAACTCTATTTTGGAAGTGGTTTCTACAGAAAAAAAAATCTAGAAAGGAATGATGAGATATTATGGAAAACTGGTGCTTATCAGTCAATGCTTATTTGATATTCACCATGACAATACAAAAAAGCATGAAATATCATTCCAAAAAAACTTTTTTAAAGAATTCATTTTTATACAAGTTGTATGCAGGGATGATTTTAATACTTATTTCTCTCTTTACATGGTCCAAGTTACTGCTTAAGAATCTATATTAATTTTGCAGTTGGGTGCATGTAATAGTCTGAAGATTGTTTTTTTTAATCCCTTGTTTGATCCCTCTTGTATGATACCATCCATGCAGTCACTAAACCAAGTAAAGACAGCAGCAAGAGCTCGGGTAAGAGACCAAGCAAGACCATGACCAAAGAGAGACATAGTCCGGAATTCACCTCACCCAAGGGAAAGTAAGTATTCTCTCTGCTCAAATTATCATAATTATATATACAGTGAAACCTGTCTATGAAGACCACCCAAGGGAGACAAGAAAAGTGGTCTTTATAGGCAAGTGGTCTTTATGTCCAAGTTCCTTTAGTACATGTTTCAATGAGAAATAATTTCAAGGGACACAAAAATGGTGGTCTTTGTAGACAGGTGGTCACTATTGCACATTTCTTAGAATCAGTTAGTGGAATGAAAATGAAAAAAATATCCTGATTGCCTATCAAGTCTCTGCTATATAATTAATTGAATGATGTTTTTTTCACTTCTATGAAGAAAAAATAAAGATTCTGTACTTTTTGATATCCCAAATGGATCAGCTTTTTTGAAGTCGATGGTTTAGCAGACTCCACAGAAGATTCCTTTTCCTGTAGACTAGCTTTTCTTCACCTCGGTATGGAGAAGCAAATTATAATGACACAACCGCATGTGGATGTAATGTATGAAACTGAGAATGATCCATTATAGTCTGTGGCCCTTCAAAACATCACTCACTTGACATAAGTTTTGAATATACGTGTATATACAATAAACAACTGAAGTATATACTCCTTGTAAAAATGATGTTCTTGTGTTTTTCTCAAGAATGAAAGGTGGACTGGTTAAAATTAGGGCCTTTATTGGATACTTTTAGATGTAAGCTTTAACATGACATATTCTCAAGAAACATCGATTGGTACAATACAATTTTTCACATACTTGAAAAAAGTTACAAAACTTGGTAAGGGTATGAATAATTTAGTTATTAACTGTACACATGATTGTATGTGGCTGTTTTATATATACTTTTCTTCATGTACATGTAGATCCAAGATGTCCGGATAAGGATAATCATGTATTGAATCCAATAACCCCTTTCTACTGTTTCATTTCATTATCTTTATGACAGGTCGCCATCATTTACAGCGGAGAGAAAGGTGAAGGTCATGGATAAGAGGTCAAGTCTGAAGGACATGAGTAGCAAGGAGAGAGTTTTGATGGAGGAGACTAGCAGTCAGAAGAAAGTGCTGAAGAAAGGACTCAACTTACATGGATTGCTATCCATGGGACTAGATAAGGCTACTGAAGATGTGTGCTCACTCTGGCGTGGTCTACTGGCTACAGGATTCGATATTCACTTTGAAAGGTTAGATTTGGTTTCCTAAATGGACTGCTAGCTTCCTTCTCTTATATGTGTTACATGTACAAGTCCTCGTCAATTCTTTAACGTTAATTGTTCAGTAATGATTTTATTTATCATTTCGATATAAACAATGTTTTTTAAAGCCATCTATTGTGTAAAGAATTAGGAAAGAGTTCTCTGACACATCCCAAACTATTGAACTGCGACATTTTCGGTGTCAAAGTTCTTCCTTAACCAAACCATTCTGATGACATCTCTTGACTTTGTCTGTTCAGGACCAGATATGAGGACCCGAACAAGGCCGTAGCCTCTCAACAGTCCTGGACCTATCAGCAAGACCAGGCCTTAGTCCATTACACCAACGAGCTATGTCTCAAACTTGCCATCACACCAGCTCGGCTACATCCCCATGAGTTGGTCTTCTCGGAGGCCGACCTAGCCAGGCCTCAATATAGCTGCTTGACAGGTACGGGGTCTTGTATTGTTTGTCGGTTTATAAAACCTCATAACTCATGTCAGTTTCTTTTAGTTACATTAGTGAACTGTTATAAGAAGTGGGTTATTATACAAATCATGCACAGCAGTGAGGGCATTAGTAAGAATTACCCACACAAGGTACCTTTTAAACAGTCTTACACGCCCTAGAGGCGGTATCGAAGGTACCGAGTGTGGGTGATTTAACTAATGCCCGAATAAAAGGATGTGTATTATTTGGTTTATAAAATGATGTTTTATAACATAATTCAACTAATGACCAGTCATTAGTAAAATTACGTGTTAGGCAAAATAAATGCCTGGTCATGCTCTCAACCAAATGTTTGATTAGGATCCGCTTCATCATGTTATAACATTGATTACACCTCAGGCTTGCCCTCTATATGTATGTAAAATTTTACTTAAGATAATTAACTTCAGGTGAATCCCATTCAGTTAAAGATAAAGGTGAGTTCTGGTCATCCAATTTCATTGTGAAAGAAAAGGTGTGGAATGGATCAGAAAAAGTTGATCATGTAGCATGTAAGTATTGGTGTGTACTGCAAAGTTCTGGAGTCATCAAAAAATCATAATAAGTTTGGCCCAGTCTTGGTAAAGTAACAAGCACTGTACACAGAATGATGTATATGGGACTACACAAATGGTGTTGGGGCTACTAATCTTGATTTCCTTATCTTTCTATGCTCATTACTCAGCCAGTATTTAATTTTCTACCACAATTGTTTGGCAAATGACATTTATTTGTAATCTTGAACATTTAGTGTAAGTTGTGTTTGATTCTGTGAGAAATCATTTCTTCTTCTTACCAGAACTCACCTTTATCTTTAACATGTAACTAATTTGTGTGACACCATGCAGGCATCCCGATAGCTACGATCAGACTCCGTTACGCCTTCCTCCAGTCCCTCAACGCCAACCTGGAGCATCACTTCCTGCCGCTGGTTGACCTTCGACCCTCGCAGTCTCTCCTGGAGAGCACGGCAGCGCTGCTCTCCCGGACGCGGGAGTGGCTGTTCTACGATACCAAAGTGCGCTTCTTCAACCTGCTCCTGGATGCCACGGCACAGAGGAACGTGGAGACGGCGGCACCCGAAGTCTCCCTAGACCCACTGCAGGTTATAGGAAGTAAGTCGCTGTAGCCATTTTAGACAAGGCCATTTTCTTTTGCTATGTTAAGTGTTTCTAAAGGCTTTGGCTAGGGTATTGTAGTACTAGGCAATTTGCAAATGCCAAAGTCATCTGTAAAATAAAGTTTGGTATTTATGTTTGTTTGTTTCTTTGTTTTATTTATTCACCATGTAAAATAACTGTTCACAGATAATAAAAATACAGTGGGTTACATTGAGATATAATACATAGTAGGAACAATGCATAAACAAAAAATGTTTGAAGCGCAACGTCCCTAAGATTTGTTGATACTTATTACATGTACATAAAGATAGAACATGGCGTAAAATAAGACATTCTGTCGTTACAAAATAAAACAAAATACAAAAATCATGCCCCTTAACGTATTTGAATAAATAAGCAAAAACAAGGAAATACACAATACCTCTTCTTGACATAACTAGCACTATACAAAATGTATACCTTAAAAGTTAACAAGCATATTTTGAGAGAAATAATACCTTTATTTTCTTTTTAAATAACAAAAGGTTGTACAAGCTCGTATTTCAGGTGGCAAAGTGTTTGTACTTTTTTTTTTTTTTCATGGAATGGAAAATGCTCTTCAACATCAAGGGTACATGTTTTGTTCTCATAATTGATTGTAAAACCAGAAATATTTGTGAGTGGTCCTAATAAGTTTCATACCAGATGTTGCTGCAATTTTGTTTGTTTGTTTGTAGGTGTAACTATACTCTTGTACAAAGTGGATCAGTGGAGACATATGACAGTTCTTCATCTTTTGCATTTCACATTTAAAAAAATTGTCCTAACATTGCTGCTGACAGTTTTTAACCAAGTCTTGTGCTTTGAAAATATCCAGGGCCCCGTCTTGTAAAGAGTTGCGCTTGCTGCTATTGATCCAAATCAATCACAAGTTTACAGTCTCCTATCTCTTATGTATGTATTTGCGATTGAAATCAATCACAACAAGTTTTGATTAATCGCAACTCTTTTTAACCACTTGACTGCTACCCACGTACATGTACGTGCCTAGGGCATTGCACTTTTAATACCGTAGCACTGCATAATGCCAAGCCCTACTGTGTAATTAGCACTGCAATGATGTTATACAGGTCTTGAACAGTAGATGGCGCTCTTCCAACAAAAATCCAGCTTTTTTTTGTATGTACAGTGTATAGTTTTTGTCAGGTTTTTGTACAGTAAAAAAATGCAGTAGCACAGGGGGTATGAACGCGTTTAAAGCCAATAGCAGTCAAGTGGTTAAGACGGGCCCAGATGATAAATTTTTATGTTATTATTTGCTTGGTTTGCAGCATCAACTAAGGATAAATCACCCACTTTCTGCCAAGCTGCTTCTGCCCTTGCCAATGTCTACTCCTCTCAATTGTGTGTGAAGATAGCCAGTGGTGGCGACCCTACGTACGCTTTCAATGTCAAGCTGGTCGGAGAGGAAGTCCATGGAACAAGTAAGAAATCATTTTCTAATCACATTGGTCTTGGTACATGGTAGGATTCCTCCAAAAGACACCGTAAAGGTGTTTAAACTGGAGGTGTGTCGTCATGTGCGGCCACCGGCCAACTTAAGGTGCTGGTTTTAAGTTGATTTTAAGCGTAGATTTAAAAGTATTTAAGGAAGGTTGGGCTTCAATTAAGGGAGGATGACTGTTCCAGTCCTTAACTGTCCTTGGAAAGAATGAGTATGCATGTGCATCCGTCTTGACTTGGTTAATATAGAACTTATATTTTCAAAGTTATATTTAAAAAGAAGTATGCTGTCCGGTGAAGGTAATAATTTGTGAGCTTTTCTCATTCATTTTATGTCAGTTTGGAAGAATTCCACAGGAAAAAAGCACCCTGAAAAGGATTGCTCTTCAAATGCCCTCATTCAAAATTTGAAAATAAATAGCTTTTCAAAAGCTTGATCCAATCTTTTATGCCACATGTGTGGGATTGTGTAGCCCCATATACCCATTTCTGTGTGCAGTGCATTTCAGTTTTTTTCAATGCAAGAATTGTTTTGATCAATTTTTTTCCAGAAAGTTTAGGAAGCACATGAATATAATCTCTGTATTGTTATCCAATTGTTATCCATGTGAAAAAAAGAAAACAACAATTTGTTCTGTGTGTGAAATCATTAATTTGCATGTACTTGTGCATGTAAGATGTATCCTGTCCACAGTACGAGTATGTTAAAGCCTCACTGTACTACTTATAGCTACTTGCGCCCTCTATATAGCAAACAATGCCTAAGCGGTGACCGTTGGTCGCCCGTGGCCCCCTTTTTCTTACTTTAATTGAGAGCTGATTTGATGAGATAACCACCTGTCAGTGACCATGCAGGGAGGTCTAATCCCCCTGGCCAAACTAGAGCAGATGGGCTTTAATAGATGGTTGAATTCAATCTAGAGCAAATGCTTGCAGTTTGGTCCAGGCGCCTTTCAGATACAACACATCGCAAAGGCCCCCCCTATTTTTTCAACAATCAGTAAATCTTTTCTGTTTGCATCTCTCCTCTAGGCGGTTCTTTCCGCCATTTCTTGGGCGAGGTAACGCAGGAGCTCCACGGCAACAGGCTCCGCCTCCTCATGCCATGTCTGAGTGGTGGTGCAATGGACAAATATAGAGGGCGCTATATCCTTCGACCTGACCCCATGACCTACCCGGAAGAGAGGATGCTCCTATTCTTTGGACAGGTAACCCAATGTTAATGCTACAACAGATGATGCATACATACAGTACTAAATAGAAAACTCAGATAAGAATCGTGTTTGGGAGTTCTCAAATTCTTGATCTCTTTATTTCATGACCTATGTCGGGGGCTGAAACATATTATAAATGACTGTGTTGCCTTTGCATTTGTATGTTTCAGTCCCTGATGACGGTCATGAAAAAAGTGATCAAAATTTGAGAACTCGCAAACATGACCCTTATCAGACATTTCTGTTTATTAAGAAGGACACATTACATTCAGATGTCTTCCTGCAAATGTGTATAAAAACAAATTTTAATGCAACTTGTACATGTTGCAGTTTAAAACGTGACTTGATGAATATATTTGGTCTGTAAAATATGTATGGCAATAGATATATTTTTACCCACAACTTAGTTTAATTTTGTGTCTACATGTATGTATACAAAAATGTCAAATGTATTTAACTACCTTGTCGTTGGATTGTTTTAAGATTCAGCACTTTACTACGCACACTCTCCACTCCTCTGGGAAGCATGCCAGCAAGTGGCTCTTTTATATGATCACACAGTGCTGTGGATATCTTACCTGGCACCAATTAAACCGTATTTTCAAACCAGGATGTATTTTGGCAAATTTTTTTTTTTGCCAGGAATTAACAATACAGGAAAAGGGGTTGGCAGTGGATATAAGTAGATTTGTTGGTTATTTCGAAAACAAGACGTTTGCAAATTTGTGTGTCCCTTTCACCTGCAAAATATATGTATGGGAAAATATTGGCTTCATCAGTAATCTCCTTCTTTAGAAGAGCTTGCCCCTATGAATGTGTTTTTGAAACAGAAATATGTCACATTGTCACCACATAAATGCTGTGAATCTACATCATCTTCGATCTCCTTTAATTGTAACAGCTTCTTGGTATAGCCATGAGGGCTGATATACCCTTAGCCCTGGACCTGTTACCTAGCTTCTGGAAGTGCCTGGTCCAAGAGCCGCTAGATCCAGACCAGGACCTGGCTGAGGCTGATATTGCGACTCACAAATTCCTTCAGAAGATGGAACAGGTTAGTTTATCAGATGAGGTTTGGTATTTCATTTATTTTTTTCATTTATTTATTTATTTTCCATTAAAATTCAAAGTAAACAATACATAACAAATGAACAGATAGAATCTTGTGGAGATTAGTTTGGTCATAAATCAAGTTCTTCTGCATTGTGGCATATTTTACGTACATACTGTAGTTGGATCTCTACCAATTTTGTAAAGCAATGTTTTGTCATGTTCATTTAAATGCCATGGTTAGTAATACATGTATGTGATGTATTCTAGACATGATATGACCACAGGAAGATTTCACTTCTGATAACAATTTTGACTTTTCTAGTCAAGCCCATAATACATTCAAATTTTCACATTGATATTCCTTTGTAGTTACATTCACTCATTTTTATTTTATTTTTGATACATGACCATACTGTATGAACTAAATAAGATTGTTTGGAATTAACTCCAATATACTCTTCGAGTCAACTTAATCACCAGAAACCTTCTCTCCAAATCAATAAAATGCTATTTAACTTCAGGATCTGGACATCACTTGATCCAGGTGGAGATGATTTTATTTTTATTCAAAAATGCATTTCTGATTATTTTAATTTCAGGTAATCTTGTGCTAAGATATTATGAGTTAAAAGCAATCTTTACTTCCTTCGCTTTCGTACAGGCACAAACTGAGGAGGAATTCTCAGCCGTGTGTTCAGACATTGTGGCCGCCTATCTCCATCATCATGACCAGGACTCCCTCTCAAGTCCTGGAGCAGCGTGCGCTGGAGTGAGCCTTCATTTTGAGTATCCTAACATGATGGGAGATCTGGTGGAACTCTGTCCCAACGGTCATGAGATTCCTGTGAGGTGAGATTTTACTTCTTTTTATTTCTTACCTGAAATCCATGCTCCTGAGGGGTTTGTCCTGATGATTTTGATGTTGCAATCGGGTTGTTGCCAGACCATATTGAAAGGAGGGGAGAGTGTTTGTCGTACCACTCTCTTCAACAGGTTAACCAAAATTATCCTGATGAAGAAAAAAAAAATCCTCAGATTTTGGGTTTGGCAAATGAATTGGGGATCAATTGTGTAGGCATGGTTTAACTGAGCCCTGTAGTTTGTCAAATGGAGTGAAATTTGGCCAATCTTAAGAACATACAATCCTCTGTAAAGGTGCACCCTAGCCTGCTCCATTTTCTTGCATGTTGAAAATAGGCCTGTAACCGATCATCGGATCGGGGACGGTCTTGAGCCGATCAGGTGTGATCGGATAATAATTTCCGATCGCCGATCAATCAAAATGATCGGAAAAATATAGGCAGAATTTTTTTTTTTTTTTAATGCAGAAAATGTTCAAGTTTTTGGCTATCAAATGCTTAAAAAATATTCATAGCTGGGATTATTTTGTCATTTGGAGTTGATGTAGGCCATGGTTGTTGATATTTAGTGCCTTTTCATGACTTTGAAATTAATAATATTGGTCTAAGAGAAGAGGCAAAACATGCGGGCCGCCATCTTGGATTATAATGTAGGCATGCATTTTTTTTTTGCCGATTATTTTTGCTGATACCGATCATAGGTGCGAGGGTGTCGCTCCGATCTTCCGATCCGATCAAAGCCCCAACTTACAGGGTTAGTTTAAAACTTTCGTATTTTCTTTCCAATAACAGCTGGAGCAATCGTAGAGAGTACATCGCTGAGGTTCGGGAGCTTCGCCTGAGAGAGCTGGTCTGTCCCGAAAGGATGTTGGCCATCCGATGCGGTCTAGCGTCCATCGTCCCTCATCGTCTCCTCTCCATCATGACCCCAGCGGACATGGAGCTCAGGATGTGCGGAAGACCACATGTGGACCTGGCCATGCTCAAGGTCAGTACTGTCCTCTGTATCCTCAAGCACTTTGTTGTAAACCATTGAGCAAGTGTCCCCCAAATGCCATCTAATTCATACCTTTTGACCAATCGTACCCAAGTTGTCCTGTATCTCCAAGGAGAAACATATGACGTGCGGTGTTCCGCAAGGGGCAAAGCTGGGCCCGCTGATGTTCCTACCTGTTGTAAATGATGCTGCATTGCGTTGTGTACATTCATCTAGAACAAAACATAAATGCATATTTTTCTCTTGATTGCTTCTAGGCTCACACCATGTACCAGGTTGGTTTGGTGGAGACAGACACACACATTGAGTTCTTCTGGCAAGCCTTGGAGAGTTTTTCCCAGGAGGAGCTCAGCCGCTTCATCAAGTTTGCTTGCAACCAGGAGCGTATCCCCAGCACCTGTCCCTGCAGACAGGGGGGCAATGACGCCGCCCATGTGCCACCCTACCCCATGAAGATAGCCCCGCCCGATGGACCTGGTGGTAAGTCTTTTGATTGCAATCATTCAGTAATCCAAAGCTCTTTGGAAATGCATAGAGATGTTGTTAATATGTGATGTTATACAAGAATCAAGTATTTTATTACTACGTTGAAATTTACTTGTATTTTATACAGCAAAATTGTAAGATTATTGTGGATGGTATATATACAGGGACATGAACAAATATGGTATTCTAACTTTTAAATCTCAAGTTGTAGTACAAAATCATAGAATAGCTTTTCATCTTGCGCTCATCAGAGTATGTACAGTTGTATATGTATTATTTTCAATCACATAAATGTTGGAATTTTAGTCTTTCCAAAATTACTCAGTGTAGTTTGAAAATTTGCCCATTTTCATGTTTTTTGTTCTGCTCTTACCAAGCTTGCAGGTGGAAATGTGAATTTGGCATCATCAGGAAGTTATTTTGTTTAGGATGAGACCACTTAATTGTAATTCTAGTCCACTTTCTTTTGTTTACTTTAGAAGATTCTTCAAAAGATTGTTTGACCATGCTCTCTCTCTCTCTCTCTCTTTCTCTCTCAACCTCTCTTCCTGTGTCTCTACAGGATCGCCAGACCAGCGCTTCATCCGTGTAGAGACGTGCATGTTCATGATCAAGCTACCACAGTACTCAACCCTAGCTGTCATGAAGGAGAAGCTACTGTATGCCATCAACTGTAGGGAAGACCCACTCAGTGGATGATGATATGTCGCAATCTCTCTTAGGGGTTGGCATTCAGAGATGAAAGATTTCGATCAGAATGCCATCATGATTAGTCATATGAGAAACAAGTCAAAGATTGGATTACCGTGTTTTGCATTTCATCATCATTAGGCATTCATGATCCACAGCTAGTCATTAGAATGCGATCAGCAAAAGATTTTATAGTTTATCATCAGACATCAGAAAGCATTGAATTTCGTAATCAATAGTTCATCAGAGTATGTTCATATTATAGGCGCTTTGTCAGCAGATTGCATTCATGAATCACACTTTATCATCAGAATGCATTCATGAGTCACATGTTATCATCAGAATGCATTCATGAATCACACATCAGAATGCATTCATGATTCACGATTTTTCATCAGAATGCATTCATGATTCACACGTTATCATCAGAATGCATTCATGATTCACATTTATTTATAATGCATTCAAGATCCCCAATTTTATCATAATGCATTCAATTTTATCATAATGCATTCAATTATCACCAGAATGCATTCTGGTGAATGCAATCATGATCTAAAGTATTATCATGAAAATATGTATTGTACATCATAACAATACATTCATGATCCATCATTTTGAGAGCTGTACTATGTAGGTTTGATGTCTTTCAGTAGTAATTGTTTAGAGAGCAATACAAGACAAGAACATCTTTTACAAGGTTACTGAGCTAGTGTTTAAATATTATAGTCATCATCCTTGAGTATACAGATACTTTGTTAAAGATGATTTGGAATCAATCTTTGAACTACTTAACGTTCATGTACTTGTAATAATCAAAGTCTGTGCTAAGAATGACAATAGTCACAATAAGAACAAAATAGAATTTGAATCTTTCTTTTTGGATGCAGACAACTTCTACAATTCCGTGTATTGTAATCCCCTTTGCGTATTATGTGACTTCAATCATATTTTCTTGTATCTCTTGTGCTTTCAGCTGCCTAATACTAGATACTACACTTGATATCCAACTCTGAATGCTAGTTCAATTACTAACTGAACATTTAAACTTTTACATATTCATACATGTATATTTAAAGGGAAATCCAGCCTTGATATCAAACTTCCGTAGACAAAAGCAGTAAAATCAGAGAAGTAGACTGATGAATGAAATCGGACAAAAAATGAGAAAGTTACGGGTTTTTGAAAGTTTTGATCACTACAGATATGGGCTCTTCAAATTGGTCTCTGTGATTTAGTAGTGGACAACTTTCCCATTTGTTCCAACACACAAAATGACTAAGATTTCAATCTTTCAAAAATGTACGACTCATCTATTCTCTTTAGAGGACCTAAAATAATATGCTATCCATAATGTATTTTGGGTAGAGCCCCAAGGGAGAAGGCACATAGGAGAAAAACAGAAATTAAGGATATCTTTCTACACGACGAATGGGAGAGTTATACGCGACTACGTCACAATCCACCGATCAAACTGCCAATTTGAGATTCGCAAAGACTTGTTGATCTCATTTTCCAACATTCATAACTTTCTTATTGTTGGTCCAATTTCAGCTCAAACCTTTTTCATATTGAGTACAGCACAATTTCTTGATAGGCAATTTACCAGTGAGCGTTGTACATTACCAAAGTGATGGTGTGCCAGGATTAGGGAAACCCCAAAGACTTGGTGCCAGGAGGATGATCACGTTGTGATAGTTTATTGAACCAGTCAGCTGATACCATGCATTTTAACTCAGTACACTACATTGACAGTTACTGTGTATCTATTTCCGCTGCCTAGGTTTAATCATTGAAAAAAGTGTTAAATTGCATTTCTTCTTGCTCAAGAAATAATTTTCAATCATACTTGTTTGATAGCAGATGCCCCCCCCCCCCCCCCCCCCCTCCCCACTCCGGGAACGGAGGGACTGCATGCGTGTTCCCAAAATCTCTGGCTCGTAACAAAGACTTTACACACCGGACTTATGCTGAAAAGGGGGGGGGGGGGTGGTGCTGGGAACACGCATATGCGTACCCTAAATAACACTGAGTGGGGGGAGCAGATGAGTAGCAGGATTTTGAATATATAAGGGGTGATTTACTTACATATTACATTGATTTGTGTTTTACAAGGATTTTTGGATTTTTGAAGAAAACAATTTTGGTATTAAAGTAAAAGTTTTGCTAGGATTGTACTAACATGTAAGCAGCTTTTGAATTATGATTATTCATAGCCTGCGCAGAAAATGAGTGTGCACGTTAAACATAATTAAATAATGAAATTGCAGCTATTTGGCCAGAAAATTGAATCTTCCACAACAATCATACACGTTGTGAATAGTTGCGATAACTGGAATTACGCTAGAACCTTGTCAAAAGTCCATCGTACTGAAATTTGATGTTAGTAACACAATACGTCTTAGGAGAAAGCTTAAAATTGCGTTTGATATACATACTTGTGTTGCAAACTCAATAGAGTTCTAGGTAGACCAAAGCTGTAATGTTAACATTGTAGATTATAGATTACGGAAAAATGAAAATTTATTGGTTTAATTGAAAACCTAAAGTTTTTCAACCTTTATTCGGCTTTCAAACATTTTTATGATACATAAGCAAATGCACCTATTGTTACCTCTATTTATTCACGATATATACTTTTCTTTCAAATACTTATTACCTACAGTGTACTCGAGATAGATTCTATGCCTAATTTAAGAAAAGTTCATTTATGATAATTGAATAATAACTGTTGCCGGAGAAGGGATTAAGAAACACAAAATTTAGCATTTTCTCGAGTCTTAGTAGAATAGCTCAATAGTTATGAATGTTATTAATCTGATTGCATATTTTGAATGATTTATCTGATTATTTCTGTATTTTCTATACATGCAATATTGTATTTTAATAGTTGATTGATATGTTTCATTAGTTAAATTTTGCATTTATGATGGTCTGAAATGTTAATATCTAGAGTTCTTTTCTTTTTGTTCATACTGAATATTTTATTGCCATTTAATATTACAATATTATTATTTAGATAATGTGTATGAAACATATAGTTTCATTAGTTAGATTTTGCATTTATGATGGTCTGAAATGTTAATATCTAGAGTTCTTTTTTTGTTCATACTTAAAATGTTATTGCCATTTAATATTACAATAATATTATTTAGATAATGTGTATTAAACATATATTTTGTGATTAACGGTGCAGGAATGATTACCTAGATTTACATGAACATGTACATGTTTGATTTGTGTGCAAGATACATGTACAAAGCAATTGTTGATATTGTATGCAGTATTTGGTAAATGGGGGGAGATGTTTTTTTTGTAGACGATGGTTTGTGTCTCAGTTTGAATATTTCTTTGTTACATTATTTTTACCAACTTACAGCTCGATTTATTTATGCATCCCTCATTGTGTGACAAGCCCGTTTTGGGGGCAGAAAATTGGTATTTTGTTTGACAGTTTTGTACTAGGTAGATAGTGAAATACACTTGTAGGTTGTAGGAAGGACTATTTATTTACATTTGAGGGATTGATTTTTGATAATTTGTGGACAAGAATAAATTATCAAAAATCAATCAAATCAAATTACTTGGGTACTTAGTACTTAAATACATGTATATCTATTGTGTGATGTGTGAATTTTTTGAGGTGTTTGTTTTGCATTGAGCATTTAGCCGCTCAAGAGACTTGTGTATTAGCAATTAAGAGAGATTGGTCAATTTTTGAAATAGATGTGATATGCACTATGTATGAATGCAATGAATTTTGTTTTTAGAGCCAATTAGCTCTTTAAGAATCTTGGAAATGTATGAACTGCAAATAAGTGTCATTTGATTTATGTTTGCTTATTTTTTAGACAAGATGTATTTCCTATGATGCATCATCATAATTATGTAGACTGCATGTTTACATTTGAAATTGATTTTTTTTTTTGGTAGATATTTTATTGATATCAGTTGTGGGATTGTTTAACTTAAAATTATGATTATCTCGTTGCTTTCAGTAATGTGCTAGGTATTGGTAGTGTGGTTTAGGATGGATTGGAGAAGAGATATATTGGAAGTATAGTGGAGCGCTGTAACTTTGTACAACATGTATATATTCACAATATGTTGACTTTAGTCAGAGGTGTATAATAAATGAAATTTCACATAAGATATATGGCTTGATTTTGTACCTTTATTTAAGCTTTGGGACGCCTGAGCCTTGAGCACATATTGACGGGGAAAACTGCCTTTAAACAAACATACAAAATATTGCTCCATACGGGTAAGTACATGTATGGGTGGTTTGGCGCAATAAATTTTGATCAGAGCCCTAAAACATGCACCCAATAGAAGAATTCATATTTTGTCAACGCCCTAATTAAACAAACAGATCCTGATTAATTTTGTTAAAATATCTTTTAAATGAGATCTTTGCCCAGCTAATCACTGCAATCAGATTTGATTATCAGCTTATACTTTATATGCACATTCAATTTCAAAGGGCGGTCAGTGGCTATGTTGTACATATTATGGTAATGCCTCAATTACATACTATCCCCTTTTTCGGAAACTTCATGAGCCTCACAAAACAATAAGCTACACGTACAAAAAGTTTAATGTCCGTGAGATAATGTATTTCTCGGTTTATTTTGATCAACATCTCGTACATAAATATGTATGTACATTACATAGAACAGAACTTCCTCTGATATAAACATACGGTACATTTATAATATATTCATCTAAATATTATTGTTGCCATTTTGAAGGACGACATGGAATTCTAAAACCTCGGTCACACCGCCAAACTGACCGATTCTTGGACGTTCGAGGTACATGTAATCCTGTGTGTGGTATGGGGTCGGTCTGGGGTCAGACTTGTTGGTTGTGACTGGGGTATAAAAATGTGACACCAGGGGGGTGTTTCACAAAGCCTTTTTTTCAATGACAAATGAAGAAAAAAATGGTGAAAAATCTGCTGATAGCCAATGAGAAGCAAGGATTTCACCAGCTTATAACAAAAACTGTCATTTGTCACTGATGACAAGTTTTGTGAAACAGCCCCCTTCTGAGAACCAGAAGAATTTAACAATTTTTGACACGAGCTATTAAATGCCATTATGGCTCTCAACCCAAAATATGTGATATACATGTTAATCTGTAGGTCTGTGGCAGGACAATACATATAAATCCATTTAGCCCATTACCTATGGTACATATGGGTAAAGTAAAGTATTCAGTAGATGGTGGGTTTAAAATGCAGTCACAAATTTACATTTGGCTCCCTAGAATAACAAAATAAAATCAATTTAAAAGAAAGAAGATAGCCTTGAATTCTGGTAATGACAGTAGATAAATCTGACATCACAGCAGGCATTTCAACTTAATATTGAAAACTAAGAAGAAATCACATCTGCTACATCATATTTAGGTAATAAATCATACAGTGTAATAGCCGAGTGATGAGCAGTTAAGGAGATAAATATTGAGCTTTCATCCCGACATGCTTTTACGACGCCTGCTTCTGCGGCCAATGATTCAAGTCCATTTCCCACACTAACCAATGACTTCCAACCCTAGACCCAACACTATACCTAACCCTAAACTCTACCGGGTAATCTAAAAAACCCAATTGCAACCCTAACCCTTACCCTATAATTTGACGAATAAAGCCCGGTACATGTAATAGTAAATGTAAGACTCAAAATAATATGCTATGCAAAACAACCAATGCTTTTAATTTTAACACTTTTCTGTCATTAGCTGATACATAAGATGAATTGAAATGGCAGAATATATACATGAAATCATCATGTCTTGCCCTCCAATTCGATCGGTGCCAGGAATTGATACATCATTTTTAATCGAGGGGTCAGCAAACAAAGTCTCCATGAAATAGCACAACAAAATGGATGACGGTGATATGCACTACTCTCTTTATGTTCCACTGCTTTTGAAGAAAGAACAAATTACTGAGATCATCACCAATCAGAACCTGAACCTCTTCTGTGTTTTATCACAAGAAATACTTTGACAAAATAATGAGTGCTGAAGAAGTAGTTACCGTAATACCTATTATAACTTAAAACCCATTATCAACATCAGTCCTTGGTTTGGAACCCAATGATTACACAATACCGTCATTAACCAATCATGAAATAATTTGACAAAATAATGACAGCCATAGAATATTAAAGGTAATACAAAGTTTTGGGAAATTTTGAAAGTTGGGTGGATATTGAATCTTTACAATTTTGATATATTTGTATGCCCCTGTGGATGTATTATAAGCACAAAAAAACTTAACCCCCAAAACACTTCTGTTTTCGAGAAAAATTGAATATAAAAATTTACCGGTGCTCCCGGTAAATTTTGATAAATTTCAAATAGCGCCTACGGCCGTACAATTGTAGCTGCGACCATGAAAATCTCAAAATATGTAGTTGTGATATATAATTTCCAAACGGGAATAGCTAATCGGTCGATTTTAGTCAAGAAACATTGTTTTATAGCTAAATTAATATCTTGACGTTGAGAGGGAGCTATACAACATAAAGAGTTTATTATTTATAATTTCCTAACTTTAGACTCGATTTCAACGGGGACAACGATCAATGAATATTGTAGGAACGCATATGCTTCCAATATGTTAATTTGAACCAAATTCATGACCCCATACCAAAACTTTGTAATACCTTTAAGTCAACACCAATCATTACACAAAGCCCCATATCAACATTTTTCTTACAATTTGTTCCTGCTTTGGTCGAAATTTGGAACATGCGATGAACTGCTGGGGAGTGTTTAACAAAGCCTTTTTTCAATGTCAAATGACAAAAATCAGTGACAAAATATGCTGATAACCAGTCAGAAGCAACGATTTCAGTAGCTTAAAACAAAAACTGTCATTTAATTGTCACTGATGACAAGTTTTGTGAAACGCCCCCCTGGAGTCGACTTTTGAATAAATACAGAGTCTACAAAATAGTTTTGCAGTCCAGGGCCCATCTTATAAAGAGTTGATATTGATCGCAACTTATTTGCGACTAATATCAATTGAAACTATGTACATGGGAGATAGGGGACTGCAAAAATACGACTGATTAGAGGACTTGCGTTTGATTTGGATCAATCACAACTCTTTATAAGACGGGCCCAGGCATCCAGTTTGCAGGAAACGAGGAATTAAACCGCACCATATTTCAACAATTTCATACATGTGGGAAAGAATATATTACATCTGAGAAATAATAACAATCATATTACACTTTAGCTCTTAAAATTAACCGTTTTTGTGCTGCCATTGGATTGGTACCTGGTGATATGTCAGGAAATTGTGAACAGCTCTACAATACAAAGTTAAGATTGTATATAGTATACCAAGACTATATTGTACGGACAATCAAAATTCACTGTATCAAATATCAACAAAGTAACAAAATATACATATGCTTAAGATAATGGTTTCCATACATACCAAATATTTCCAAGTTACTTTTCTTTGCACAGAAGTTAATCTTTTTCAAAGTGGTAACCCATTTTCACATGGTACACCCAAAAAACTTTCATGAATTGTAGGCATTGGACTTTTAGGAATTTTGATGACAAGAAATATTTGCAATACTTATTGAACAGCAAAAATTCAGTGTTGCTACAAATCTGGACCATGAGCAAAATATGCCCCAGCTTTATGCACAAATAAATTTTTCTTTTACAAACAGACATGCTAATTCATACCCTGAGTATACCACGAAAAAGAAATTGTATATTAATTAAACTACAATAAAATCAGAATATAAAATAAAGTATATAATCTAAATTGAACATATATAGACAGTTAGCAAGCTTCGACAGGGCACCCCCTAGAAATGCTTTTTCCAATTGTACCGTTAATCATAATATTTGACACAAACAATATACAATTCCAATTTCACCATGACTGCCATCAAGCCACAATGGCTACTGTATATATAGTGCAGTAGAATTAACACATATTTAAACAGATGACAATAAACGTGTAGCCACCGTCAATATGAGGGATTTGCAAGACTGCAGGTATAGGGGAATTAATTAATGCTTTCAACAGAATTTATGTTCCTGCAATGATTGCAATATGTGCCAAAATGAAACTATGAGTAATTGTTGACGAGTGCTTTTAATGACGGGTGGCCATGGAATAATCTTGTTTATTGGTAAGAATTTTGCTCTTTCCATACCATTAACATTTATGTTGAAGTCATGACGTTGTCAGGCCTCCAAAAATCTCACTGGGCAGTGACATGTTGCATGTGAGTGACTTTGTGCTATATGTCCCATACGACATATGAAATTCATTAATTTAACCCAAAATGAAATATCAAAACATCCACAGAAATTCTTGACATGATTATCGACTATTACAGTCAAACCTGCTTTAGTAACCACATGTCTATAAAGAGTTAAAGACCACATTTTTTGTTTCCCTTCAAAATGTTTTTTCATTGAAACATGTACTAAAAGAACCTGTCTACAAAGACCACTCTTTGTGTTTCCCTTGGGTGGTCGCTATAGACAGGTTTGACTGTAAATGGTTGTTTCTGATACCCCTCACATTATAAAATGGGGGAAAAGAGGCTTTATAATCATACAAGACATAATGCATGTAATCGCCCATAAGCTGCACTAGAGCGCACCATCCATGCAATGTCTTGCTCAAAAACATGAAAATGTGTGTGTGTGTGTGTGTTTTGCCCACAAACCACATTCAGTGCTGTCGAGGGGAGGCTCTTGAGAAACACCATCTACAGCACGACTACGCCATCATTTTGAAAACACACAAACAAGAATTTTAACTGCACTAAATCGATGCAATCGTAGGAGTCCCTGAAGAAAGCTTGGTTCAAAGCAGTGAGGTGGTCCCTCGAGGCTCAACAAGTATCAAGCGACGAGCAACCAGAATACAAAGAGAAATGCCACCCACAGAAACACCTTGGATAAAAACTGCTCTTCCGGGTTGCTAGGAACTTGTGGACGGGCTGCAAAAGAAAAAAAAATTGAAGTGATTCCTTGGAAATTATACCTTGGCAGTGGACTTAAAATTATACAAAACTTATTTTGCCCCTCTGCAAGCCAATAAGACGAGTTATATTATAAAAAGGCTCTGTGCCGGTGTTGGTATTGATATGCTATTCACATGGTAATCGAGTGAGAGGATATTAGATGATGAAGCAAACAGAGAAAAACAGAAGTTGACTTTTTTTTAAAGTACTGCTTTTATTAATGAAGTCTGCTTTATACTACATGTGCTAGACTTCATATTTTCTCACTTGAAATTTCAATGTCAACTGTGCTTTATCATCAATAAAACATATAACAAAAGTCTGAAGACCAAATGTCATATTTACAATAAAACCAGCCAAACATCTGCACATATCGTTGTGTTTGCAATCCAAACTGTATATCTCGTGCCTACTGAGGACGTAGTCCCCTGATTGTAGATTGGAGCAGCCATATTCAACGTACTATTGAAACCAGAATTTCTGTCTTAAGTTTGCATTATTTAGGACTCAAACATGATACATATCAAAGTATACAAAAGGTAAAATACAAAGTGTTATCCTCATTCATACAGTATAATAATTTGTTATGTGGTGATCAGACCAACATTAACATTCATCAATAATTCAACAATACAGTACTTCTACAGGAAGCAGACAGAAAGTTAAAATGTTTACAAAATTTGCACTAATTCACTTTCTTCATAACCATATCATTTACATTATTCAAAGAAAAAAGAAATTTAGCGGCATTCATGTCCTGGTAAAAGTATGCAAAAGAACATTTGAACAATGCACCTGTACTAAAAATAATGAAAATGGGTGCATTTATTTCATTAAAGTTGATACTCTAAGACAATCCCAAATACTGAGATAATTACATAAATAGAAAGCTTTTAACCCCCATAATAACACCAAATGGTGTCCACCCGACAAAACAAGTTTAGAATAATGAATTTATTCGAGTAAACTCTACCAAAATATCTAAGTCTGAAACCCGGAAGTGCACGTAGAGTCGGGCCTCTATCCATGACGTCACGAACGGGAGTCATGGGCTCAGTGAGAGTGAATGGCAGTGATATCCCTACGTAAATGCTATCCTGTCAGAGCTTAGATTTGTTGTTGTTAAGGAGTATATTTGATGGATTTTCTGTTTTCATTTGAATGAAGAATAACGAAGCAACATTTTCCAGTCGCTGATTTCTTTTTATATCCTCATATTCACCTATTTGGTAGAGATTTAAGACGAGTTTACTGCTTAGGAATTAAAGTTAAATCGTGCACTTATGAATAGGCGGATGCATTATAGTGTCATCAGATGAACATGAGCAGTTTTGTCTAAAGAATAGGTCTAGAACTATGATAGTACTTATCATAGATGTGTGTGACTGCCTCAAAAAAGGATACAGTACCAGTTAAACATTTTATGTTGTAAAATATCAAACTTGAACGAGATCATGCAAGCGCGCTTCCTCTATAATTTTTTGGCGAGTGATGCGGCTCTTGCATGAACGTTCGTGGAGCGAGCAGAATCGGGAGGTAAGACCAAGCCGCTGCTCTATAGGCGCTGCTTGCTTGTGATGGAACGTACGTGCGCTAGTTATATGTTTATCGGCAATTGCAAGATAATGAAAGCGACGTTGCCAGCTAAGAAAAACAACTAACAAAGACTTGCTCCTGACTACCGGTGTCAGAATTGGTAGATGAAGGATGTTCAGGGCCAAGGAAGGCAAAAGACATGGGAAAAAGGAAGAAGAAACCATCGGGAGATCGCTGTAGTGTATGGTAATGAACTGTGCATGGGTAGACAGCTACTGTTCACTCCGTGCCTGGGCCGATTTCAACACCAAAACAAAAATTACATGGTGAAAATATCGACTAATAGCACATCGTTGGCATGTATATGTCATAATTTTTAAAAGGGGAATTGATATTAATACTATGAAGTACTAGGGGAAGGTAAAGAATTGTACATGTACATAGAATTATGATTTATTAGACTTTTCAGCCTTTGAAACAAAAATATGCAGAAAATCGTATCACTCTGCACATGTTTGCTATGGAACATCCGGGTACGTGAATATACTCTCTCCCGGACGTGAGGTCATAAATAGTAGACCAGCGTTGTGACTGATTTTCTATGCAAAGAGAGGCGGATATTTTAGACATTTCAATTGAGGATTTCGAGTAGACAGAATTTTTTTGTGATATACTAAGTAATTGAAAAACTTAAAAATAACATATACTTGCCGTAGGTAACAAATTAAGGGACATTTATTTGCTTAGAGTATCAACTTTAAAATACAAAAAAGAACATGAGATTGTCTAGAAGATTTTTCCCCATTTGCCCAAGGTCAAATAATTTAATGATTTCTAAATCTTTGCAATGCCAGTTCATTCACTTTAGAACAGGGGTAAACTACAGTCAAACCTGCCTTACTGGCCACCTCTCTATAAATGCCACCAGTCTACAGTGGCTATGCATTTTGTCTCCCTTGAGAAAGACATTTGTGTTGTAGAACCTGTCCAGGGGGGTGTTTCACAAAGATCCTAATTCGAACTTAACTCTAAGTTGGACTTTTATGGAGAGCCATAATATAAATTATATTCAAAAGCACAAATTTAAGTACAGTGTATTTTATACTTTTTTTTAATTCCCCATCGGAACATGAAATCTCCTTGATAATAGAAAAAATGAATGATAAGAATAAAAATGTTATGCCTTTTAAAATAACTTTTACAAAACATTTTCAAAGATGCTAACGGCTTTCCATAATTGTTAAGTCCAACTTAGAGATAAGTTCAACTTGGGATCTTTGTGAAACACCCCCAGGGAAGGCCACCTGTTTACAGTGGCCACATTCCTCTGTTTTCCTCGGGTGGCGTTGATAGACAGGTTTAACTGTATTTCTTGTGTGAGCCACGACTGACTCACAATACTCGGCTTTGTAACACGTTTCATTTATGGAAAGTAAGAAGTTCATTCTCAAAAAAATCTGTAAGAAATACTTTGCCAAACATATGGAACACTCTACCTCAAGTCATTCGCCTATATGAAAACAGTCCAATGTTTAAAAAACAAATGAAACTGACCTTTTATTCTGAGTACCGTTAAATTTACCTTCTAAATCTTCTTGCCCCCCTCCAATTTTAAATTATTTCATACATGTTTTGTAGTTTTGTGTTGTTTTTATATGTTTATCGCTGTATTTTGTGATATCTCTAACTAATATATGCTCAGTAATATAAATAATATACAATTATAATATTCTGGGAACTTTTATACAAGGCGACCATGGGCTTTTCCTTTATTCTCCCATTCCATTTGAAACTATTGTATTAACTGAACATTCTTTGTATGTATATATACTTGTATGTTTATTTGCATTTGCTGTGTTTTTTATGAAAATGAAATGAATAAACGAACTTGGACTTGACCCCCATCCTTCTTATACTTACGTGGATGACCAACTCTGCCGTCTCCTAGATTGAATGTTGAAGCAAAGAAACCGAAAGGAAAGGCACCGATGCCGAAGGACATGTGGAAACCCCCGTCTCCAAAACCAAAGCCTTGGAAGGGCTGAATGGATATCAACAAAAATAAATGGAATAAATATTTTTCTTCAAGAGGAGAAACAAAGATGCTTACTGTATAACTGTAACTTGAAATGACTTATTTAAATAAATAATCATGGTGTTAAATTTTCTTAATTTGTTTTAAACAAAAGATATGAACTATAGAGCTCTAGAACTTGTACTCAATAGACCATTTTTGAAAAAATTGAAGAGTTATTAAATTCACCTGTTACAAATAACTGTATTTCAATAGTCAAAATACAAATGGCATAAATAAGTTGTTGCTAGGTTGGACAAACATTATGGCTTGCCCTACCTCACATCACATCACATCATGTACATAATGTAATTTGCATTCTGACTTTTGAAATGCAATTATTTGTAACAGGTGTCTGAACTAATGTGTAACAAGGCACTTCAAAATATTTTTTTTAATGAATGCATTACACTTTGATTTGATTACGGTACATCATAAAACTAGCATATTGTGTTGTTACAGTGATACGGTTAGGGATGGGTCTGGTGTTGAAGTTGGAAATTTGGTCAGTGACACTTATGGGGCATTGCAAGAAAGTTGCAATCAATTGCAAATCCCCAAACTCAAGCGTAAGTCTTGCGATTAATTGCAAATTTGCAATTGATCGCAACTCAACTTTCTTTCAAAGCCCCATTATTAAGAGAGAGAGGGAGAATAAAAGCTAGATCTAGTTAACTTAATTCAATTGTTAAAACTTTAATCCTTGCAACATCCTAGGAAATTTACGAGACTAGAGGGGCGTTGCAAGAAAGTTGAGTTGCAATCCATTGCATCAATTGCAAATTTTGCAACTTGCAATCAATCGCAACCTTCTTGCAACGCTCCATTAAGTGTAGATATTGAACACAAAGCCATCGTCACTGAAGCATGTTCTTTGTACACTTTAGAACCGTTGTAACATTGCAAAGAGGGCGAGGGGTTAACATACAAAGACAGTGCTTACCCCTTGTGTTTCTGGTTCGAGTCTTTCCCCCTGTGGCCTTGGTGGCATCTTTTCTCTGAAGTCGCAAAGAAAGAGAGAAAAAGTAAGGTCATGGTTTTTTCTAAGGTAGTTCAACCCATTTGCCTGCTACCAAGCGGAAACCAAACTATTAAAGTGGCAATCAAATGAAAGTCAACAACATACATGTATAATCAGCCAAGTTCATGATTATTGCTTTCAAACTATGGCCAAGCAGACATGAGGTTGAGTAGTATGTCGGAGACCAACGAGTACAAAAGAGAAAATAACACAGCCAATTACGATCATCCTTTTAGCTTTTGTTTATACTAAATATCTACCGGTACATGTATGTATTCCCATTAGCTTCCAATTTCCAATTTCTATTTGTTTTTACGAATCATTCTGCACATTTCTGCTGAGTGCATGATGAATGCAAGACCAAAAGCTTCAGTATGTCTGTATTTGTTGGTATTCTTTAAAAAAAATAATTATATACCCCGGTACCCAATCCAAACACTATAAAGCAAATCTGTAGATGTAATAACCCCCTTTTTGACTTGTGATTACTGAAGCTTACAATAAGAAACAAATTTCACTTCAATACCTTGGATCTTGTTGATTTGTACTCCCCCGTCCATACAATGGAATAACCTTGTCTCTGCTGATGCCTGCTTTGCATACTGGACATACTTGTCTGTTAGGTCTGGTCTCAAGCCACTGGTATAGACAGGGCCAACTGCAAGAGAATGATATTGAAATACATGTATTTAAAGGTAAAGACCAGTATTGGTCATGCGATTGCATTGTAAAAGAAACGTTGTGGAATCGATTAGAAAAGGTTGATCATCTGGCATATAAACATGTAAGTATTGAAAATACAAAATATTCAGTCATGACAATCATACAGTGTAACATATCTACATGTAGGTACATAAATAATAAAGGAATAATAAATAAATTAAACAATTAATTTGTATCAATAAATCTATCAGTCACAAACCAAGCCCTAACTCCCTCCATCTCGGACAAAAAATAAAGCCCAGAGCAAATGGCGATTCAGCGTAGTTTGTCACAAATCATCCTACCTTATCTTTGATTTAAGCTATTCCCATCTAATTTTCCCATTCGGTTTGAGCAAAAAAAAAGACTGTAAAAAAACTCACCAGAATAAATGCCCGCATCTACTGACGACTGCATCCTTGGCGGTATCAAGACAAATGTTGCATTCAAACAAGCTCTCTTGGCTAGTGGAATCGTCAGTGGAAGCCGCTGCTCCATTGCTAGCTTTTTGGTTACCCTCCTCTGTACTGTTACTAGCCATGGTTGGGTTATAAATTGTCCTTTCCTCTATGTTTGCCAATAAATTTAATTAATGATGAATTATCTATCTGCTGCTCATCAACTGAGTGTTGAATCATTCATAATGGAGACTATAAAGCCATGTTGATGTCTGCTAGAATGGTTTTACATCGGAAGATCAACTTTAATATATGCTACATGTAACGGCACCTGTGTCGATGTTAGCCCTCTTTGTTGAAAAATGGAGGCGTCTTTACACGAAGTGAAGAAATCAGTGGAAACCTACATGTACATGTATATCTCTCGGAAGCTAGCGTTCTCTTAGATATTTATTGAATGAAGAGCACACTCAAAACTTAAGAAGACAACGAGGGTTCCATCGAAAAGGAGCTCTTTCTGATGCTCTGACATGTAAATAGGAAGGTCATCTCCTTTATCACTATGTAGTTGATAAATGTGGATATTTGGTGAAGACGTTGCTTTCTCAAATTATGACTTTCTTCAGTACATGTACCTGTGATGTATGAAAGACAGATATAAAAGATCATTGTTATTTCAAAGGAAAGTTACATGAATACATGAATAATCAGTTAAATCAGTACTCTATATTGACCACTTATTTTCATGTTATTTATTATGTATTATTGAGAAAAAAACCAAAAAAAATTGTACTTTGTTTTGAAATGTAACATATGTAACATGAGAAATATGAAAATAAATGAAATGAAATGAAATGAAATAACAGAAATATATTTCTAAGGGGTATGCTGAATCTAGATGTGCTTTAACTGCATAGTAAATACAGACTGTAGTTCCATTTATTTAAATTTGTGAGCAGTGTTTAATAGTAATTCAATCACATTTGTATGGTATATTTCTAGACCTTTGCATTGTTATTATTATTGAAATGAATTAACTTGAATTCATTAAAAACATAAAATGGAGCTCAAGGCTGATATTGTCTGTTTTACAAATACTTATAACTAGCTTCCAATAATGCCGAATGATTTCGGCAACATTGCTCAAAACCGTGAGCATTTCAATTCAGTTAATAAGTCAATAAAACCGGTAGTTTGGCCTTAAGTTAACCCTTAACAAAAACACTGACATTTAGCGTAACCTACTTTGCTCTGCTTATTCAATGGGCAAGTGGGGCAGCAGCGAAAAATTACTCTACAAAAGTACTATCGCAGTGTGATAGTACTTTTGGCTTCGCACACCCCTAGCTCACGATGGTAAATCTATCATTGATCATGTGACCTCGTTTAGACCAATCAGATTGCAAGATTCTTAGTAGGGTCTATATTGGATATAAAGGTCAATACACAACTAGTCTAGGCGTTGTGGTGTGCGCCTGTAATCCAGCTACCGGTAAGTAAAAGTGGAAGTTACAAACTGATTCAGCCGAGGACGCAGGTTCGAAACAGAGTCACGTCTTTCGGATGGTGACGTTTAATGGTCGGTCCCCAGACGTAAATAATCATATCTGATTGATACACGTCTGTAAAAAGCCAATACTCGATCTACACACACATTAGCAACTAGACTAGGCGTTGTGGCGTGCGCCTGTAACTAGTAATTAGGCTAATCCAGCTAAAATAAAAGTGGAAGTTACAAACTGATTCGGCCGAGGACGCAGGTTCGAAGCCGAGTCACGTCTTTCGGACGGTGACGTATAAAGATCGGTCTCCAGACGTAAATAATCATATCTGATTGATACACGTCTGTAAAAAACACAATACACACACACACATTGACTCTCTATGCTTTGATGGAGTGTGCACTGTGCAGTGCCCACCTCCATACCGTCTCACCATCGACCCCCGGCCGACGCGACGCGCTCTGTGCAGTCTAGCCTAGACTAGGGCCTAACGTTAGGCAGTGGCTGCAGGCCGACAGCTGACTGCATTCAAAGCTAGTAGATCTACGCTCTTTATTGATCACCTAATCATATTAATTTCAAAATAACACTACAAAGATCTTAAGAATTACCAACAATGATTTTGAAAACTATCTTACCCTAATCGTTTGTGCTGAACACACTCCAGATCAAAAGACAGATATTTCGTAGTGACTCCTCCTACATGTAGTTTCAGTGCTGTTCATTCTATTACGTGTTTGAGAAAACGCCCTCTTTAGGCTGAGACCTGCCTAAGTGCAATGACCTAAAGAGTACCGAAGCTATGACGTCATAAACATTTGTTTTTAGAAATTCTCAATTTGAACTTCATTTTCCGAAAGAGCATCTACTTCTACTTCTATGGTGATACTCATCAACGCCTGTTCAGCATCTAGATGAGAGTAAAGCATAGAGTTGTTATAATTATACAGCTCTATGCGGTACAGTTCCTGAAAAGGGAACTAAATTGTTTCAAGCGCCACCTTGAATTGCTCCAAAGAAGGCAGTTCAACGATGATTTGAGGTAGCCTGTCCTCAATTTAAAGTGAAAAATAAAGTCCAATTGTCGAAAACCAGTCAGTGCAAGATTTTCCAAACCATTCTTTAGAATAACATGACCTAAGCTAAGCTGTCTCTTCAGCTTCCTAATATTTAAAATATTTTCTTACTTGAAGAAAGTTGATTTTGTAAGTGCAGGCGCGGATCAAGGTCATATTAGAAGCACCATACCGGTACCTATACAAGCAGGTACAATTTTGGAAAGGGGGCAGGCTCACGTCACGTCTCTTGTCCCAAGTCAATATTCCCCGTTTTAAGTTATACAATTTTTGATATTTTCTTCTGGGGAGGGGGGGGGGGGGGGCTGAAGCCTTTTGCCCAAAAAAGTAATTTTCTTGTTTCACAATTCGGCTATAGTGAGCAAACAAAAAATTAAGCATAATATGTATTTTGTGAAAGTGTTATTTATCACCAAAATAAACGAGAAAAGATATCAAACAATCATATTCGGGCAGCTCGCTGTCGACCCCCCCCCCCCCCCCCCCCATACGCGCGAAGCAGAGGAAGAAGAGGATTCGTTGTACCATTCTCGACTCTTAATCCATGTCTGAATTCAGTTCCCCCCCCCCCTCCCGCGCGAAGTGCGGAAGCTTTGACCTTTCATAGTTTAATGAAGTTATTAGAGAAAGAAGACGATTCGTACTACCATTCTCGACTCTTAATCCTTGTCTGAATTCAGTTTCCCCCCCCCTCCCGCACGAAGCGCGGAAGCTTTAACCTTTCATAGTTTAATGAGATTATTAGAGAAAAAAGATGATTCGTTGTTCCATTCTCGACTCTTAATCCTCTTAATTAATTAATCTGGTATAACCGGCTGGCATAAGCCTATTATTTACCGTTACTTTAGACAGTCAATCAGCGCTCGTTATATTCGCGCCTTGTTCCTTTTAGTTTTCGTTTATAAAAGTGGTCGATTTCGGCTTTCTGTTTCATTCTTGCGTTTTACTCTGATGAGTGCAAGTCGAAAAGCTATATGTCTCTTCCCAACGCTATTCTCCGATGTTGTAGTACCAATCATCTTTTCAAAAAAAGAAAAGATCTATTACACCAACCATGGATAAATCACGGCCGGCAGCGTGGGCGGAGTTTCATTGGGCGAGGGGGCGTAGCGACTAGCGACCAAGGGAGATTTTGCAATGTTGAATGCTGAAATAATGCATTCTCGAAGCCCAATATTTCCGCTATATTTCTTTCTAGCTTTATTTCTAAATTTCCTGGGGGACGTGTTCCCCTATCGGGCCCAGGATCGCCGCCCCTGTCCATGATTATTACCAACATGAGTTCAAATACAAGCTCAAGCGAGTTGGTATGAGCTGAAGCCAAATGAAGGGCAAAATAAGAGTTGTGAAGCGGCCCCTCTACCGTTAATTTAAAATTAGACTGTTGAGTATATACAGCTTCTATTTAAAAGATATCCAAAATATTGTGCCCTTTTAAAATTTCTCACCAAAGAGTGATGACCTTTGTAGCGCAGGGGCTGTTTCTAACGTTTAACTTTGAATCCGCGGCTCGAGATTTTATGCGGCCGGCCCCCTCTATTCAATAACGTTTCCCAAGCCTTCTGGAATGACCCCAAATCTCCCGATTACAGTTTTTCCCTTATTCGTCGTTACTGTCACTTAGCGCCATTTCCTTGTCTTTCCCTCTTTCTCACCCGACTTGCCCCCCCCCCCCCCACTCAGTGTTAACTAGGGTACGCGTATGCATGTTCCCTCTCTTTGTAAGCACCCCTCTATCTCCGGTGTGTAAAGTCAGTATGGGCCGGACTTTGTTGCGTGATAAGTACCCCTTTACCAAAGATTTTGGGAACACGAATTCGGTCCCTCCGACGCAGGAGAGGAAGGGAGGGAAGGAGGGAGGGAGGGGGGGGGGGGGGGAGGAGGGAGGGGAGATTTTTTTTTTCTCTCTCTCTCTCTCTCTGTTTCCTTTCTCTTGTCTTTTTTCTTCTCAATTCTTTTTTTTCTCTTCTTTTCTTCCTCTTTTTTTCCTTCCCTTTTTTTGCGCCGCCAATAGAGGGGGGGGGGGGGCGGCCGTTTCGCCCCCCCTGGATCCGCCACTGAAATGCAATAACCTTCTCTTGATTTCTTGCTCGCCTCTTGCATCGTCTGTAATTGTGGTCCCGAGGTAATTAACAGAGGTGGCTTGTTTTGATCGTTGTAAGAGAGCATGGTAATGATGGTATTCCTCCCTTCTTTATTACCATTCATTCCGTTTTCTTGGACGGTCCTCTCTAATTGTCACTTTATCTCACGACAACACCCAAAAGTCGCTGCAGACCCTTCTCTGATTCTGCTATTAATTCAATTCTCTTTCTGTCTTTCCTTATGTTATTCCTTGTTTCTTCCTTATATCTCCTTCTCTTATGTTATTCTTTGTTTTAATCATTCTTCAATTTTCTCTTTCTGTCCATCCTTTTGTTATTCTTTGTTTCTTCCTTCTATCACTTTCTCTTATGTTATTCTTTGTTTTAATCATTCTTCAACTTTCTCTTTCTTTCTTTCCCTATGTTATTCTTTGTTTCTTCCTGCTATATCACCTTCTCTTAATTCTGTCTTTCCTTATATCATTCCTTGTTTCTTCCTTATCTCTCCTTCTCTTATGTTATTCTTTGTTTTAATCATTCTTCAACTTTCTCTTTAATAATAATAATAATAATAATTGATTCTTATTGAGCGCTACTACAGAGAAACTGATCAGAGCGCTATACAACAGAAAAGAAACATACAAATCGTAACAATTAAACAAGGAACAGTAATTAAGATATTATGAACGAAAAGAAAATTTAGCTACTCAAAATGTACATTATGGATTCAAGATGGAAAGAGTTGGGTTTTAAGTTTCTTTTTGAAAGTGTCTTCTGTACTACATAGGCGGAGGTGTTTCTTTCTTTCCCTATGTTATTCTTTGTTTCTTCCTGCTATATCACCTTCTCTTAAAGGCACACTGTCCTACTTGTAGCTACTTGCTCCCTCTATATAGAAAACTTCCCAAATCGGTGCCTGTTGGTCCCCCATGATCCTCTTTTTCTTATGTTAAATGAGAGCTGAGTTAATGAGATAGCCACCTGTCACAGTGACCTCGATGGCTCGCTGTGTGGTCTAATCCCTTCTAGCTGCAGTAGTAACGCCTACCTTTAATTCTGTCTTTCCTTATATCATTCCTGGTTTCTTCCTTATCTCTCCTTCTCTTATGTTATTCTTTGTTTTAATCATTCTATCACTTTCTCTTTCTGTCTTTCCTTGTGTTATTCTTTGATTCTTCCTGCTATATAACCTTCTCTTAATTCTGTCTTTCCTTATATTAGTCCTTGTTTCTTCCTTATATCTCCTTCTCTTATGTTATTCTTTATTTTAATCATTCTATCACTTTCTCTTTCTGTCTTTCCTTGTGTTATTCTTTGTTTCTTCCTTCTATCACCTTCTATTTATGTCTTTCATTATGTTATTCTTTGTTTCTTCCTTATTACTCCTGAGTCTTATGTTATTCTTTGTTTAAGCATTCTTCAACTTTCTCTTACTGTCCCTCCTTATGTTATTCTTTGTTTCTTCCTTCTATCACTTTTTCTTATGGTATTCCTTGTTTTAATCATTCTTCAACTTTCTCTTTCTTTCTTTCTTGTGTTATTCTTTGTTTCTTCCTTCTATCTCCTGAGTCTCATGTTATTCTTTGTTTTAATCATTCTTCAACTTTCTCTTTCTGTCCCTCCTTTTGTTATTCTTTGTTTCTTCCTTCTATCACTTTTTCTTATGGTATTCCTTGTTTTAATCATTCTTCAACTTTCTCTTTCTTTCTTTCCTTGTGTTATTCTTTGTTTTAAAACAGCAGCCGAAAGTCGGCCATAAACAATTCCAGAAAGCGCGCGCCGAAAATGAGCTAGAATCAGCGTTGATGAAAAATCGCTTGAACGCTCTCCCGCATTAACCGTGTTGTGTAACGGCCCCGCCCCCCCCCCCCCCCCCACTCAGAGGTCGGAATGACCGCATGCGTGTTGCCAAAATGTCCGGTAAAGTGGTACTTTTCGAGCGACAAAGTCCGGCCCGAGAATTGTAAAAAAGGGGGTGTATTTGACTTTTCACCCGGAGATTTCTTTAAAAAGGGGGTGTTTTTCTTTTTTTCTCTCATCTCTTTGGATTCCTGAGAAATTATTCCAAATTTAGGGGGGTACATTGAGCATTTTTCCTGATTTAGGGGGGTCTCCAAGGCAGGAAAAGCCCGCGAAAAGCCCGCGAAAGGGGGGTTCGGAAATGTTGGCAGTCCTCAGATAGGGGGTGCTTTCAAAAAGAGGGTACGAGCTATTATGCGTACCCTAAATAACACGCTTCGAAAAATCGCTTGAACGCACCCATAGTAGTATCATCTACATAATATATACCGTATGTTTGTGCAAGGATCATAGTATGGGTAAATACACATACCCTTTGTTCCTTTTCTTAGTTCTCGAACAATAGATATTGGTCCAACCTCCAACCAGGGGCGTCGCCAAAGGGGGGGGGGGGTGTGGGGGTGCGACACCCCTCCACCTGTCAGGATATTGTCGGTAAAATTGCGCTGCCGTCGGGAAAAAAGAGAAAGGGGGGAGGGGAAAAAGAGAGGGAAAGGGAAAGAAAAGAAAAAAGAAAAGGAAAAGAAAAGAAAAAAAGGAAAAGAAAGGAAAGAAAGGAAAAGAAAGGAAAGAAAAGAGAAAAAAGAAAAAGAGGGAGGAGAGGAAAGGAAGGAAAAGAAAGAAAAGGGAAAAAAAAGAGAAAAAAAAAGTAAAAAGGAAACAAAAGAAACGGGGGTGAAAGAGAGGAAAGAGAGGAGAGGTAAGAGCCTGAGAGAGGAGGAGTGGGAGTAAAAGAGAGGAGGGGGTTGTTGGTTGGAGTCGTCTCGTGGAGGGAGCAAGAAAGACACGGGTAAATATGTTGCTATGTCGGGTCAGCTGTGTCGGTATTCTTGCTCGATCCTCGTGTAATATATCAATGCAGAAGTTTGAAGTCGGTGAGATGTATTGTCGGTCGGCCGACAAGTTTTTTTCCACTACGAACTGTGACTTTTTATCCGCTGTGACGACTTCAAGAGTGACTACAACTACAATACTTGTATTTTCTCGAAGTTTCACTTTCCCATAATATCAGCTAAAGAAATCAGAGGTTTAAAATTTTCGGGGAAACTAAGTTCAAACAAGGTTTAAGAGTCAACAACGTTACGACGAATAGTCTTCCTTTCTCTATATTGTAATAAAACGCCCCCCCCCCAAAAAAAAAAAAAAAAATCCGCCCTTCGCGCGGAAGGGGAAAACTGAATTGAGACAATTAGGGCTTATTAAGAGTCGAAAACGGTACAACGAATCATCTTCTTTCTCAAATAATTTAATGAAACGTCATCATTTCCGCGCTTCGCACGGAGGGGATAGCTTTATTCAGACAAGGATTAAGAGTCGAAAACGGTACAGCAAATCGTCTTCTTTTCAAAATAATTTAATGAAACGTCAAAGCATTCGCGCTTTGCGCGGGAGGGAGGAAAAACCTCATTTAGACGAGTCCAGAACAGTACAACGAATCGTCTTCTCTTTCTAATAGTTTAAAGAAACGTCAAAGCTTCCGCGCTTCGCGCTAAAGGGGGAAACTGAATTAAGACAATTAGGGCTTATTAAAAGTCGAAAACGGTACAACGAATCGTCTTCTTTCTCTAATAATTTAATGAAACGTCAAAGCTTCCGCGCTTCGCGCGAGAGGGGGAAACTGAATTCAGACAATTAGGGCTTATTAAGAGTAAAAAAACGGTACAAACGAATCGTCTTCTTTCTCTAATAATTTAATGAAACGTCAAAGCTTCCGCGCTTCGCGCGGGAGGGGGAAACTGAATTCAGACAATTAGGGCTTATTAAGAGTAAAAAAACGGTACAACGAATCGTCTTCTTTCTCTAATAATTTAATGAAACGTCAACATTTCCGCGCTTCGCACGGGAGGGGAAAGCTTTATTCAGACAAGGATTAAGAGTCGAAAACAGTACACCAAATAGGGCTTATTGAGAGTCGAAAACGGTACAAACGAATCGTCTTCTTTCTCTAATAATTTAATGAAACGTCAACATTTCCGCGCTTCGCACGGGAGGGGAAAGCTTTATTCAGACAAGGATTAAGAGTCGAAAACAGTACACCAAATAGGGCTTATTAAGAGTCGAAAACGGTATAAAGAATCGTCTTCTTTCTCTAATAATTTAATGAAACGTCAAAGCTTCCGCGCTTCGCGCGGGAGGATGAGAAACTGAATTCAGACAAGGATTAACAGTCGAGAACGGTACAGCAAATCGTCTTCTTTTCAAAATAATTTAATGAAACGTCAAAGCATTCGCGCTTCGCGCGGGAGGGAGGAAAAACCTCATTTAGACGAGTCCAGAACAGTACAACGAATCGTCTTCTCTTTCTAATAGTTTAAAGAAACGTCAAAGCTTCCGCGCTTCGCGCTAAAGGGGGAAACTGAATTAAGACAATTAGGGCTTATTAAAAGTCGAAAACGGTACAACGAATCGTCTTCTTTCTCTAATAATTTGATGAAACGTCAAAACTTCCGCGCTTCGCGGGGGAGTGGGGAGCTTTATTTAGACAAGGATTAAGAGTCGAGCATGGTTCACCGAATCGTCTTCTTTCTCTAATAATTTAATGAAACGTCAAAACCTCCGCGCTTCGCGCGGAAAGTGGACAACTGAATTCAGATAAGGATTAAGAGTAGAAAACAGTACACCAAATAGGGCTTATTAAGAGTCGAAAACGGTACAAACGAATCGTCTTTTTTCTCTAATACTTTAATGAAACGTCAAAGCTTCCGCGCTTCGCGCGAGAGGGGGAAACTGAATTCAGATGAATAGGGAGTAATAAGAGTCGAAACGGTACGACGAATCGTCGTCCTTTCTCTATATTGTGATGAAACGCCAAAAGTTCAGCGCTAAACTTCATTTAGACGAGTCGAGAACGGTACAACGAATCGTCTTCTTGCTCTAATAATTTAATGAAACGCCAAAATTTCCGTGCTTCGCGCGGAGGGGGAAGCTTCATTCAGACAAGAATTAAGAGACGAGCAAGATTCAACGAATCGTCTATTTTCTCTAATACACTGTACAAAATAATTTGTTCATTCGTAATTTTTACGTATTTTTTCCATGTAGAATTTACTTGAAAACATTAGTTTTGCCACTTACGCACTCAATTTAAGTCTTGCTAACTCAAACTTTCAATTTAGTAGAACATACGTGGAATATTTAAGTAAAATCAAATACATAATAACTTTAAGTAATTTCAGCTTGTATTAATTTAGTAATTTTAACTCAAAATAAGAAATTATACGTATTACTCAAACAATTTATGTTGATTATTCTTATCTTTTTAAAGTAAGGACCGATGCAGTGAGTAATAGAAATATTTACATAATTTATGAATATTCATGAAGACCAAATTAAACTCTTTTTTAAATAAAACAATTCTTTTTTGTGGTTGAATGAAAATTTAAGGACTTTAAAACATTTACTAATTCATTTAACATGGCTAAGCAAAGACAAGACAATTTTTAATTGTTACCCAGTTCAAAACAAATCAAAACTTGATATTTCAGGAAATTGCCAACCAATTTTCCTTTTAAGATGCTACGATCAAGTATATATAAAATTTGGAGCCTTTCAATATGTGTCGAATTGAAGCGTATGTAATAGTTTGTGATTGTGGTAGATATATATATACGGTTAAATCTTAAATAGAAGTAGTGAATGATTAGTGGATGTTACTTGTTAGATTAGATGGGTACCAAATCGTGCAATATGTAATCCTATCATAGCTTTTTTTCAATTATCTAAAATGATTACAATACTTAAATTATTTACGTTAATGTAACTCGATTTAACTGAGTAAAAATGTATTCAGCAAAATAAGTAAATTCTACTTAAGATGCCGTAGGGTAATATTTACTTAATAAAAATAAGGCAATTCTTTTCCTCAATTTTATTGAGTTATTTCGACTATTATTTTTTTACAGTGTAGTTTGATGAAACGCCGAAACTTCCGCGCTTCGCGCGGGAGGGGGAGAAACTGAATTCAGACAAGGATTAGCAGTAGAGAACTGTATAAAAGACTTCAAACTATTATTGTACGCAGATGACAGCGTACTACTCTATTCAAATCCTGATCCTAAATATATTGAGGAAAAGCTCAGTGAACAGCTGTCTACGTGTATCGATTAGATGACTGATAATAAGCTTTCTTTACTCTTGGAAAAAACAGAAAGCATTTTATTTTGTTCTAAAAGTAGTTCTAAAAAGTCATTTGAATTCAAAGTGACACACAATAATCAAGCAATCAAGAGAAAAGAGTCTGTGAAGTATTTAGGCATTGAGTTGGCTAGCGCAATTTCATTTTCATCTTTAGTCGAATCAGTTGTAAAAAAAGCAAATTCTCGTCTGAATTTTTTGTACAGATATCAACGTTGTATGGATTTAAAAGCAAGACGTACACTCTGTTTTGCTCTTATTCAATGTTTATTTGACTATGCTAACCCTGCATGGTATAGTAACATAAACAAGTCAGATCAAAAGAAGTTGAAGATTATACAGAACAAAATGGTGAGATTTATCAACTGTTCTGGTCCAAAGACATGTTGGCTACAGCGAACTTTCTAAAGCTGGTTTTCTTGAAGTCGACCAAAGATCAAAACAACTCGTATTGCATCACGTGCATAAAATATATCATACTAGGTCGAATCATTATATTCGATCCAACTTCGATCTTGTTAGTGACGTACATGATTATAATACAAGAAAAAGCCGATTCAACTTTAACTTACCAGAAAGAGTAGGTAGTATTGGAAATTCGTTTTATTACAATGCCATAAAACATTGGAATTCCCTTCCCAATGGTGTAAAAGAAATAGGAAACTATGATCATTTTAAGAGGAAATTAAAGGAATACCTAATACTTGACAGTCAGAGAAGAGAAGTGAATGACATGATATATGATTGAAATTTTTATTCTTCTGCCGGTTCATACTTTTTCATTTTGTATATACTTATGTTTTCGTACGTTATAGAAATTCTACAAATTCATCATTATTTTCCTCTTCTTCCTTCTCCTCTTTTTCTTCTTCTCCTTCTTCTTTTTCTTCTTGTACTTAAAGGTAATACAAAGTTTTGGGAAATTTTGAAAATTGGGTGGATAGTGAATTTTTACAATTTTTATATATTTGGATGCCCCTGTGGATGTATTATAAGCACTACAAAAATTAGCTCCTAAAACACTTCTGTTTTCGAGAAAAATTGAATATAAAAATTTACCGGTGCTCCCGGTAAATTTTGATAAATTTCAAAGAGCGCCTATGGCCGTGCAATGGTAGCTGCGACCATGAAAATCTCAGAATATGTAGTTGTGATATATAATTTCCAAACGGGAATAGCTAATTGGTCAATTTTAGTCAAGAAACATAGTTTCATATCTAAATTAATATCTTGACCTTGAGAGGGAGCTATACAACGCAAAGAGTTTATTATTTATAATTTTATAACTTTAGACTCGATTTCAACCGCGACAACGATCAATGAATATTGTAGGAAGGCATAATGATTCAAATATGTTAATTTGAACCAAATTCATCACCCCATACCAAAACTTTGTAATACCTTTAATATCATTTCTATCATCAGTTTAATGTTACTATTATTATTATCTTTAATAAGTAGTTCTTTTAATTTTTGTATCTGTCTGTAAATATTACTATTTTAACTTATTAATGTTATACATGTCTGTAAGGGACCCCACTGGAAATAAGCTCTCGAGCTTTCGTGGGTTATCCTGTTCAAGCTGACTTATTTTTGATCTGTTATTATTGTATATTGTTGTATGTTGGAAGCTTGTCGAATAAAAATCAATCAATCAACGGTACAGCAAATTGTCTTCTTTTCATAATAATTTAATGAAACGTCAAAGGGGGGGGGGGGGGGACTTCATTTAGACAAGGATTAACAGTCGAGAAAGGTACAATAAATCTCTTCTTTTCCTAATAATTTAGAGGCCTATCACCCACACCCCCTAATGAGCTTGCTCACTACCGCCCTCCCTAAAATAAGATCCTAGCTCCGCGCCTGCATTAAAATATATCAGCTATGATGCTGACTAAGTTGACGAAATAATTCGTATAATTTTATGTCGTCGAGGAAAATGACCATTTGCGCATATGCAAGTACTATAGATAGTCCATAGGAAAAACAATTTATCCTTCGGATTTATAGGGTTAAATTTGTAGATATCGGCAATAGTTGGCCTCTACACCCCCCCCCTTTGAAAAAGGTCTAGCGACGCCCCTGCCTCCAACCCCGCCTCCCCCCCGCCTCCCCCCCCCCCCCCCCACTCCGTGAACGGAGGGATACCATGCGTGTTACCAAAATGTCCGGTAAAGGGGTACTTTTCACGCACCAAAGTCCGGCTCGTACATACACAAAAAGACTTTACACACCGGACTTGTGTTTTCAAAAGGAGGGAACATGCATATTTATGCGTACCCTAAATAACACTGAGTGGAGGGGCCGGGCGGCGAAATTTTTATTCCCAAACAGGTTTGCAATTTCTTATATTTAATTAGCGGCCGGGCGGCCTCCAACGGCGTTTTCATTCCTTTGAAAGTCAAACCAGGGATATGAGAGTTAAACACGAAGTATAGAAAGAAAGTCAAATTTTATTTATTTATTTCTTTATTCATGTTTTCTTTATAAAAAGCAGGGTAGTCCCATTCAAGCCGCAAGGCCTGCTTTACAAGGGAGCCCTGCTGTCACAAACAAATTACATTTCAAATATCTTACAATACACATGTATACAAATACACAAAATATACAAAATATACAATAATAAAAAAATAAAAAAACATAATATAAACAAACTATAAAACATTTTATACAAATAGGAAATTAAATGAAATGGAAGAGGAGAGAGAGAGTGAACGAAAGAGAGAGAGAGAGAGAGAGAGAGAGAGAGAGGGGTGGTAGTAATACTTCATGTGAGCGATCGCAAAATCAACTCACTTGAATTTCACGGACTTTTCGTTTAAAAATGGGTAGTGAGGCGGAACATTTTGTAAGTATGGGTAGTGAGTTGAATAACTTTGCTGCTGTGTACGAGAAGGTCTGTTTTTTTAAATCGGTTCTGGGTTTGGCGGGGTACAATTGATGCATTGAAACTGATCTCGTGGGATACGGGTTAGCACTTTGAGGTAGAGCTTGTTTTAGATAATCAGGAGCAAGATTATTCAGGATTTTATACATAAGTACTTGATAGTTGTATTCCAATCTGTGTTTGACGAATTGCAACCTTAAAGAATTTAACATAGATTGTACAGGCGTATAATAATCTGCATCTAATACTAAACGACAATATTTTTTTTGACATTTCTGTAGTCGCGTTAAATCTTTCATTTTCAGTGATCCCCAAACAGTTGAACAATAATCAATGTGAGGAAGAATTAAAAAATAGTATAAATGAGTAAATAAACGTTTTTTCAAACAGTGCTTAATCCTTCGCATACATAATTATAAGCGAGTTCATGATCCTCTTGACAACATCATTGACATGGGGAGACCAATCTAAGTTCTGATTTACAATAACACCCAGATATTTAAATTTTGTTACATTTTCTATAAGTTTACCATCCATTTTTATTTGTAATTTGACTGGATTCTTCTTCCTTCGACTTGAAAATAACATAACTTTAGTTTTGTCTGTGTTAACAACAAGTCCATTTTCATTCATCCATTCACATAAAACTAGTATGTCATTTTGTAACTGGGTTTGAACAGCTTGAACTCCATAACCAGAGGAGAAAATGGCAGTGTCATCTGCGTACAAAGAAATATTATTAGTTGAATGCAAGGCTAGATCACATATGTCATTAATGTACATACAAAATAGTAGCGGGCCCAAAATTGAACCCTGCGGTACCCCAGAATGAACTGGAAGGAAATCACTTCTTATGCCCTTGTATGACACACATTGGTTTCTTCCCACTAGGTAAGACTCAAACCATGATAATTCTGTTCCACTGATGCCGAAATAACTAATTTTTTTAATAAGAAGATCATGGGGGATGATATCAAACGCCTTTCTCAAGCCTAAGAAAACAGCACCGGTAAATCGCCCTTTGTCAAGGTTATCGTATAACAATTCACAAATCTCCGTTAAGCATGTTGAGGTGGAATGTTTACTCCTAAAACCGGACTGCCGATCGGACATCAATTCTTCATTATGAAGATATTCCATCAATTGAGAGTGGACTGCTCTTTCCAACTCTTTGGAAACAGTGGACAATAGGGAGATAGGACGAAATCTACTTAGTTTGTGACTAGTCTTTGTTTTGGGAATAGGGACTATGTTAGCCATCTTAAAGTCATTTGGGATACGACCAGATTGTATTGATTGATTGAAAATACGAACAATAGGAATGGAAACCAATTGAGCGCTAAGTTTCAACAATCTAGGGTGGAGGTCGTCAAGTCCCACAGATTTCGAACAATCAAGGTTATTTAATTCTTTTTAAACAAATTCGGTGGTTATCTTTTTGAAAACGAAACGTGATTGTACTTTACTTAGTTTACTTACTTTACTTTACTTATCTTTTATTTCATGAGAGCCTTTTTCTCCATGAATGATATCGATTGAAAGATATTGCTGAACAATGTATTAAACTCTGTTGCAATTTTTAAGGGATCGGATACAATTTCGCCTTCAATTACTATGTGGGAACATTGATTAGCCTTGTTATCAGGCAACAACTCTTTTACAATTTTCCAGGATTCTTTCATATCTTTGCTACTCTCTATTTTACTTCGATAATAAGCCCTTTTCAACTTTGTATTAAGGATATTAGCTTTGTTTCTCAATGAAGTATATTTCTTCCATAGAGCGGTAGTTTTATTTTCATTTCTGATGTTATTGCATTGAATTTTATAAAATTGACTTTTGCAATAGTCTCTATCTCTTGCTAATTCTTTATAAGCCGAGGTTATCCATGGAGACCCTTTAACTTTTTTACGCACTGATACATAGGGTGCATGTTTGTCAGAGAGTTTTAAAAAGACATCTCTAAACTTGTCCCACATAACATCAATATTAGTAACATTTATAAACATTTCACTCCAATCAATATCTTCAATATCATTGAGATATGCATTTTCAATGAAAAGTTTAAAAGACCGAAAGCGTGAAATTTGAGGCAACGAAATGGGTGTTTTTAGTTTTGTAACAACATATACTAAGGAATGGTCGCTAAACCCAATAAGCTGTACACCTGAGTTTAATTCTCCTAGTGCCTTTGATACAAAAATCAGATCAATCAGGCTTTTACTGAAAGGAGTCACACGAGTTGGCCTGTTAATGAGCTGCATTAAACACAGAGATTCACCAATTTCAGTTAACCTATTGGACAAAGAATTAACTGTTAGTATGTTACAATTTAAGTCACCAAGCAGTATTATTCTATCTGAGAGCGAAAATACTTGTTCTAGATTTTCCTCTAACTAGTTCTTCGAAAAAGGATACGGAAGGATCTGGTTTACGATATATAATGCCCACGTACAAACTAGCTTCATTTCTGGGCTTTAATATTAAATCTACAGTAATTATAAGCCTTCGCATTCTAAATCTTGCCTCCTTATGTAAGGTACACTATAATGTAACAACAAGAGTCAACTTTTCATAGACACACGTGTTATAAGTCACCTTTTTCGGTTAAAAAAAATCCTACAATGGCAAGCAAATTGGCCTACCTATCAAAATAATCGAAAAGTCAAAAATTCCCATTAAAAACACACGAGTAAAATTAAAAATGTCAAAATCCCATTGAAACACGTGTTATAAGTCACTTTTTGCTCGAAAAAAAACTATAGAGGCAAATAAAAAACTGCAAAAACTGTTGTATATACGAGTCAATTAGAAATAGTATAAGTTCGAACAAATTCGTGTACAAAACCCATGGCCGTCCATCAAGTCACTGCTATTACTGCTCATTCATTTGAAAATATTTCTTTCTACCATCATAGCTATAGGAACAAAAAAAAGCAAAAGAAGAGACGTATAAAATAATCCATCTCAAAGTATGAAAATCTACGTGCTATATAAATCAAATGAATTAGATATAAATACAGAAAATAACACGAATCAATACATCAACAGATACTGCTAGTATATCCCTTCTCTTTAATAGTGCCTTCATTTAAACAAAAAAAGCAAACGAGACATTGAGAACTTTCCAAGGTATGTATATTATGTCCCATATACCTTACCAAGTAATAATGGATGATATCCGGAATTATTGTGAATCGTTGACATAATTATCCAATGTTATTTTGTTTGATGTTGATCTGATTCAAGCTCCATAGTCATTAGATGTACTGAAATGGGCGGCTTCGAATGGGACTAGATAGCTTGGACTATTATGTCATTCAATTAAAATCTCTTCAAGATGAAAATGCATATTTTTGGCCGGGGTGAATTATACAGAACACGGGGGATGAACAGGGGGAAATGGAATGGTTTTACAATTAACGTGTCGCTTCAGAGAGGAGAGATGGAAGTATGATATGCTCCAAAGAAAACATACAAGCAAAGTTAAACAATACATAAAATAAACTAGGTCCTCCATTTGAAAGTTTAGCAATGCCAACGATAAATCTATATAATTATACGTGTACTGTATTTTGTAATATATCACGTACCGGTACTACGAATGCTTCCTCATGCTTACGCTTAAGCTATGGTCACAAATCTGAGCAGCGACCGGCCGATCAGTAGCCTGCTCGGTCGCTGCTGGAATTAGGCATCGCCCAGCGATTAGGTCGGTGCCCGGGCGGCGACCTACCAGGCACCGAGCGTATTTTGGGCGGCGAGTGAAAAGTGAGCAGGCGCCGCCCAAATTTTAACTCCGCGCTAAAACTTCAGCGGCGACCGAGCGATGCCCTAAAATCGAGCGGTGCCTGGGCGGCCGCCGCTCGGTGGCCGGGCAGCCGCCGGGCAGAATTGGTTAAAAACTCGCCGCTCGGCCGCCGAGCAGCCTACTTTTTGGTAATGTGACCATAGCATAAGTTACGTAATGATGAAGCGACAATAGTGAAAAGGATCGATAGCCTCTAAAGATTTTCTTTACACACGTTACAACAACAAAGGTAAATTGGCATTTAGATTTAAGAGAAGGAATGAATAACTGTGGTTAAGGTGAAGTCGCGATGGCCTGAGCAAGATGACTTGAAAGTTTACTATCAGAATAATAATGATGGCAGGATATTGAGACATTTCTTGTGGTGGTCATAAAATAAACTACAATCTCGTAACATCAGCTGTTTACGTTGCCAGTGAGAAGGTGAGTTTTTAATTATTGTTTTACTGAGCAGTTTGAAAACCAACTAGAGATTTTATACTTATAACTTTTTCAAGTATAGGTGGTATCAGTAATGCATTGTGTTGACTTTCGTTATGTCAGAACACTATTAACCTTTTTTTTTCGTAGTACGGTAGTAGTAGTAGAATCAGGGAGTTGGAATGAATGCACCACACTAATGTATCTTCCATAGAATAATTCAAGCTAAACTTGAGCTCTGGTATGGGAATCGTATATCGAGAGAACGTGGATATAAGTATAATTCATTCTAGATTGTTTATCCCGCAATAGATTAATTGTGGAACCAGTGAAATAAAAAACAAACTCACAACAAAACTGGAAATTATCTTCAATAAAACCCATACCTCTCATGTGTTAAAGGGAGCCGGTAACTTTGTCTCAGATTCTGAAACAAAATCCTGGATTTGGCTCATTATGCTGCAATGATAATTACATGTATAAACCTTTAGGTTAGTCAGCAACCCCATGACTTTCACAAGCCGATCGCCTGTCTGATTATCAAGATATTTATGATTGGAAATTCGGAAATGATGCCCACATTTTCTAAAACATCACAGAGTATAAAGGCGGGCGGGGGCACTGTCAATGCTCACATTTCCTGAAACACCCCAGAGTACAGAATAAGATTGATTGGGCAGCAAAAAATAAGAGAACAGAAGTGAACATGAAGTCACAAAAACGGAGAGGAGAAACATGAAGAAAAGAAGTAAAAGTTGTAAGAGTACATGTACATCAACAAATATAAATGTCAACTGCCAATGCCCACATTTCCTCAAACATCCCAGAGTACAGAAGAAATATTTATCAATTACACTCAGTGACTCAGCACTCCATATCCTTTGAACTTTCTGCACTTCTATGTTCAATCACTTTTTGTTGAGTTAATATTCGAAGATATTGGCCAAAATTAGAGGGAACAAAATATTTACAAAAAAGCACCTTTTTGGCTCAAAATGTATATATGTACTAAATATTTAACACTACATTTTAAAATTGATATCAACTTGAAGATATTTTAATTATCCATCTTTTGACAGTGATTAGAGGTTTTACTAAAAAGTTATCTTTAAAACTCGATGTAAACACACCAAACAAATACACTAATACACGTATATGCATACAGTTAGTACTCATGTGGGCAAAATTATTGTTTTTGTGGAAATTAAATCAATAACTTTAGGTTGCTATAATTTTTTATTGAAAAGATTTAAAAGCTCTCCTTTACACAGGATATTTTCCTTGTACATGGGCAAATTCCTGAAACTTACGAAAAAGTGCACCTCTCCGATTTTGATACATGGAAAATAATGTTTTTTGATAAAATTCAATATTTCGAAACCCCCCCCCCCCTAAAAAAAATCATGTTTTTCATTTACTTAAATTTGCGAAGTTAATCCTAAATTCGTTAAAATTGGTATCAAAATATAGATAATTTAATTTTCTTTCTAAGCTTTACAAATATGTGCCATTTATTAATGACAATTGTGATTAAGTTATGATAAAACATTGATAATTCTCGGTTTCGTTTTTTCTGGGACGCACTGTATAGCAAGAGTATGGGAACGGTGTGAAGGATTTTTTTCCACACAAGTCATGATGCAATTTCTTGCTGTCTGCTGCCTCGAGATCCCTGGAGCGAAGAAATATAACAATGTATGGCAAGTACCTATTCATTGTGTCCAGTATTTCTATATATAACCTAACCATTAGATGATGTAAGAATGTATTGAATTTGCGATCGTTGCGATCGTGTTGAATGTGTATCTCGTGATTAACAAACGTATTCTTTTCTTTCTTCATCCTTCACTCTTCTCTAGACTGCGGGTGTGGTGTGGAAATTAAGGAAGGGAAAGATCCTCACATTTATACTCTTTAAATTGCTCAGTTCATCTCATAGGCGGCTTCGGCCTATATTTTAAAGTGAAATGGGGTTTAGATTCATCATCAGGAGGTACATTGCGCTGGGGATGATCTGTATCTTCACCGTAGGGTGTTTGGTCCTCTGGGTCACCGAGCCAACTAGGGGGCCGAAAGACATTCACTCTGAAGACATTCGATCCTATTTATTTTTCCAAAGACCAGTGCTGACATCGAAGTGCACCAGGCAACTGCAGTTCTGGACAAACAGCAATGTCAACGGATATTCAGATGACGCCATTCGATTCCACTGCCTAGGCGTGCCGTGCGAAGCATCCATAATCGCTAACACCAACATCTCCACGACCAAAGTCAGCGATGCAGTGGTTTTCTTTCCTGAGGCGGAGTGGAGCTGGGACAAGATGCATTCTGCGCGTCCGCGGGGACAAAAGTGGGTGTTCTTCAGCCGAGAGAGCCCTACGATGATCAGCCCTGGTGTTATCCCACCTAAGAAATACTACAATGACTCTTACGACTACATCATGACATATCGACAAGGTTCTGATTTCCCTGTAGAGTTTGGTCACTATGATGAAACGAGACCCGAAGTACGAGCAGACGACGATCGAAATTGGGCAACGAAAAAAAAGAATATCGTGATCGGACCCGCTGCAGACTACCAGTCCGCGACTTGGCAGCACGGCAACTTCATCAAAGAATTACAAGAATTCGTACCAATCGACACGTATGTAGCATGCATTGACTCCAAACCATGCACGGAGTCAGAGGGATTCGAGGAGAAAGTCAGATCGTACAAGTTTTCCCTTGCCTTGGAAAACAGCCGATGTCGCGATTTCATCACTGAACAGTTTTTCGTAAGCCTTGCAAGTGGAACGGTGCCCATCGTGGACGGACCAGCCCGAGAGGATTACGAGCGGCTCGGGCCTCCGAACTCTTTTATCCACGTCAATGACTTCACTTCTGTGCACGAGCTAGCAGACTACATCAAACTTCTAGACGGTAACGATGAACTCTACAACCGCTTTTTCGATTGGAAGAAACTTGGCACAGTGGTCAGTATAAAAATGGCGGATCTTTTCGCGACAGAAAACATTTGTCCCATTTTTCAGCGGATGCATGAGGACGAAATGAAGATAGGTACTGACGTCGCCACAAATCGCAAGATGCCAGATTGGGATGAATGGTGGTGGAATTCATGTTCGTATTAATTAAAATGCAATATGGATGAATTCTAAATGTAGTCCTTTGCGCACGAGATGTCGTTTCGATTACGTCATCACCTGCTGAATGAGGCATGCACCAGTAATCCAAAGCAATGTTTTAAAAATACTATTTATTTTGTTCATCCACGTCTTTTACGATATCACCCGTATATGGTGTACCCCAAAGAACCCCACTGGAAATAGGCTCTGGAGCTTTCGCGGGTTATCCTGTTCAAGCTGACTTGATTTTGATCTGTTATTCTTGTATATTGTTGTATGTTGGAAGCTTAGCGAAAAAAAATCAATCAATCAATCAATTCAATCAAAGCCGCAACAGTCCCTGGCGTAGCTGTCCTACTTCGGGCAAATGGCGTCTCGTGTGCAAAGGGCATTATGGCGGGATAATTATATGGTGTTATTAAAAGTTAACTTTGGCTCGATAGTGGCATATGAAATAGAATGATTAGAATACCGAAGTCTTATAATATTGTCATAAGTATACAAAGGTACTATTATGCTAAAGGTTAACGGTATGACTCATAATTAATGCAAGAAGAATATAGCTATTTTATTATGTATATTTAATTTAAATTTTATTTTGTACCCAAGACAGGTGTCAGTCTCCGGACTGTTTGCTCTTGGTTTTTGATGTGTTTTGAATTCAATAAAATCCTATATATAGGCCTATCATTAATTCTACTGTTTGGTTGGTAGTAGGTATACAATCACATTAAAAGAGGGTGATATGAGATAACAACTTTTTGGAAATACATCACGCCTATCCTCATCAGATCGAAGTTGCAAAATAATCTCCTATTTTCCCGAAGCTCGAAATTGCGTCTTCACCAAACCGATACGCTCATCACAAACTAGCTCGGACGGGAGCGAATGAGCCCGCTATTAGCCCGCTCCCATCAGAAAAAAAGAAATCGAGAATTATCGATGTTTTATCATAACTTAATCACAATTATTAGATCCTCCTCTTTCATTTGATGCAAATCATATGATGTATATTTCACGCATGAGTGATTAAAAACAATTTGAAGAGAGGTTACCAAAATGTCATTTGGCGGGCGGTATCTGAATTTCAAAAAGAAAATCACATTTCCGGAAAGTTCCGTTTCTGCCCTTTCATGACACCTCAATCAGGAAAAACGAGCCAGGAATAACAAAGTTCTGTTAATATGTTTAAAGTAATGCTTGCATTTCCATAATTTGATCAAACGAATTCGTTTTCACTGGCTGACTGTCGTAGCAACAAACAGAGTTGACAAAAGACTTAACTCCGTTTCGTTGACGATCAGCCATGCACAAAGAAGACGAAAGAATTGACGCATGGCTGATGATCCAGTAGCGATCCTTTATATAAATCTCTTAAGTTGCTTCGTTTTGAAGATATAAATAAACTTCAACAATGTACATTATTATATAAATGTCTAAACTCACAACTACCATCTCATTTCTGCGGCCAATTCCAACGTGTTTCAGATATACATAATTAGGTACCAGATCATCTGAAGAAATCTATATAACTAAACACCATAAACGTATTTTTCAAAATAATATCCGTTTCACCAGTCCTAAGCTTTGGAACGATTTACCTGAACCTATGAGGAAATCTGTATCTCTGTTAAGCTTCTCTTAGAAGCTTAAAAAATGTATCATTTTAAATTACAATGCATAATTATTATCCCTATACCCAGTTAGGCTGACGAGTGTGTATTTATATTGTATAAGGGATGTATATGGATGTATAAGTATATATATATATGTGTTGTATGCATGTGTATAATTATGTAAATAATTATGTAAACATACATGTATGTCATAGGCCAATGTTGTATAAATGCATGTACTTGTAACGAAGTAAATATATATGTATATATATATATGTATATATGCAGTCTAATATTTCAACACTACACTCTTCACCTATATCTTGCCATTAAGTTGTTTATGCATGTCATACACTCCATTGATACTATGTTGCAGTCCTCTTCTTTTCCTCTCTTCTTTTCTCTTTCTCCAAGCTCTCTATCCTCCTCTCCTCTTTGCCTATCCCTTTCTTCCTTTCTCCCATTTATAATGTATAATTGTATTTATGTATTCGGGCGTACCCACTACAAGCTATGCTTTTCGGGTTTCGCGCCTTCTTCCTTGTAATACAAGTTCTTTAATTATATTTATGTTCCTACTTATAAATTGTATTGTTTGGAAGAAAATAAATGTTCATTTGAATGTTCACTGTGTACGATTGATTTCGCTAAAGCATTCGACAGAGTAAATCACAATGTCGTCGTCAGGAAACTGATCGAGTACGGTGTACAGTCTTCTGTTTTACCGACAATTTGTAGCTTCCTGAGTAACCGCAAGCAAGCTGTTAAAGTTGGCGCTTCTACCTCTTGTGACCTTGAGCATGCCAGCGGTGTCCCCCAAGGGACAAAACTTGGCCCGGTGTTGTTCCTTGCCATCGTGAATGATGCTGTCATTGACTTTGAAGCCAGATGGAAGTACGTCGATGACTTGAGCTTGGTTGAGGTGCACCCTTGTAATCACCCATCTAACCTCCAATCAGAGCTCAATCATCTTTTCCAGTGGTGTCACCAGAACGACATGAAACCTAATCCACGGAAATGCAATGTGATGAACTTCTCATTTGCTTAATGCCCACCTGTCTTTCCTGCGCTGCACATTGCTGAATCTCCCCTTCCGGAAGTTGACAGTCTTAGAATTCTGGGCATCATTCGCCAACGCGATTTGAAATGGAATTCTCAGGTGTCCTCGATGGTCTCCAAAGCAAGTAGACGTCTATACATACTATGTCGCTTAAGGAAATGCAACCTCCGACAATCTGAACTCGCAAATGTTTATGTCATGTACATCAGACCAGTATTGGAATATGCTGCCCCTATCTGGTCATCAGCAATTATTACTACACAACAGTCTGCTGACCTAGAGCGCGTCCAAAAAAGGCTTGTCGTATTATCCTGAGCGGTTATACTTCCTACACTTCAGCCCTTGAAACACTAGGCATCCCATCCCTTGAAGCACGCAGACAAAGTCTGCTCTCTAACTTTGGTCTTCGTCTTCTCTCTTCTCGACACCGAGATCTCCTGCCCGAGTTCCGAGGGCAGACAACGACTCGTCAGCTTCGGAATTCCAACGAACTCAATATCCCAATGTGTAGAACCACGAGATATCGCAAATATGTGATCCCTACCATTGTACGGCTGATAAACTCAGATTTGAAATAAGCTTGAAAGAATAATAATCCATTCGTTTCGTTTGATGTTATCAATTCAAATTTCAAAATAATATATATACCTGTATTTTTAAAATTTGCAATCTAACAATGCAATTCTGTTAATCACATCTAGTTTGTTGCCGAATTTTTCCTCTTTTTTTAACAGCTATTTTTTTTTTGTAAATTCAATTTTCAATAATAATTATATATCTTAATATGGATCTTGAAGCAAATACATGTGTATTAACCATGTTTTGCCTAATTATGTAAAGCTTTTTATATTTAAATATCTATAATGAATATATCAATGACATTGCGGTTTGTGCTTTAGGATTCATTGTTTAATTTTGTAGTCGGTTTAAGTTGGTCTCAAAAATTATGCTGCATTTACATTTTACGGTATTATATTTGTATTATAGTTTATTACACTTTATCCGATTTTATATCTAGTTCTCCATTTCAGCCTATTTATCTGTCCTACTCTTTATCTGTCCCTTTTATTGTGTAGTCTCCTCGCCAGCTTCTCTTTCTCATTTCTCTATGCCCTCTCTTTCTCTCCCCCTCTCTGTTATTATTAGGGGTTTCACCCGTGAGCGAAAATCTCTCGACTTTCACTCTTTCCAGCGAACACTCTCACACACAAAACGGAGTCATATGCACAACACAGGCCACGCAGTCAGTGTGTGGTATCTCCATTGCGTAACACGCACATCGCTAGCCCGGTGAATCGCTCTCCCTAAACGACCCCGAATAAGTGCATCTTTCGAAATTTTCCGAAAGAGTAACCCCAACTTCGACTCAAAATCCGTTATCTGTTTCTTTGTTTTATTCTTCGGAAATATTCCCGACTGAATCTTGAAACCCTCCGGAAACTAACGAGTGATGTCACATCACTAAACTCTTGAATCGAGGTAGCGATTCTTTGTTCCGAAGCTTTTTGATTGAATTTCCGAGGATTTTTTGCCATCTAAGCAGAGTGTGACATAGTAAGTACCAATATTTGATATCTTAAGTTTGTATTTATTGTTGTCACATTAAATCATGAGCTTTCGTTTTCCGCGGAAAGTGTCATTTTGAACGCAAGTTTTGACCAAAAATTTGCCTCGTACGAGCGAAAGTTTTGACTGCGCTCCCCCCAACTCTCCGCAGCAGTGAGTCGCAACCATTTTTAACGGGATTCACGAGCTCAACGAATGACACTCGTAGTTCTAATGTTCATATTTTCATTGTCTCTTAGTAATATGATTCAGATAAATATTGTTATAGTTTTATTAAAATCGTTTTGCACCTATTTCTTTTGTAAATTTACCCCTGAAATTTTAAATTTTACGACACTTTCGAAGCTTTAATATTTGCACACCCCTTCTATCTGAATAGTGCGGTCCATCTGTTGTTGTTTACAAACTTTCCAACGGCAGGACGTAATTTTCCCACGTATTGAAATCTGTGTTTGTGCTATTTTTTTTATACGGAAATCGTAATGAAAATATACAATATTTTAATTTCCTTTGACTTTCGATATCTTTTCTATATACTCAATGCTTACCATGAATACTGTTTAGTTATAAATGTGATTGACAATATTTATACGAATAAAATTAAGCTTTTTAGAGCTGAAACTTGTCTTGGAGTTGGAGTTTTTTGGTTGGCAATAATAATTATAATACTAAGCAGTTGAATTCCTAACCCTGAATAGTCAGATAATGTTGATTTGAGAAGAACGTACTATTGTACTTGTAGGTCTAGATCTAGATCTAAAAACAAGTTTGTGATGGAAACTATATGAGCAATAATGGTATAGAAAAGTTGTTAAAAGTATTATTTTTTTAAATATTACTTTATGTCATTTCTTCTTCCATTAAATTTTTCAGGTTTAGCTGGGCCCTCTTGCATAAAAAATTATATGCGATTCTGATTGCTTGAAAATCAAGTTGCGTTTAAATTTTTGGCATGGATTCAGAAGCTGCTGGGTCATCTACGATGTCCTTGGGAGTTAGCAACTTTGGGGACCGAGGTCCCGATCTGAAATTCAACGAGCGATCAGGAAGCATCAATGGTAAATATTTATGTCATAGAAATACCTCTTTTAATTTTAAATCATGGATATTATGATAGCATGATGAAATTGTAAAATTAATTGCATTGATAAACAAATCGTAGGAAATCAGTTTTCAAACTTAGACCATTATCAGGAGTCTATTTTTTTTAACGCTTTATTTATTCTTATTGTTGTAGCTGGCATTGATTCAGGAGCTGCTGGGTCATCAACAATGTCAACGGAAGTCAGCAACTTGCCAGACCAAGGTGACCAAGGTACTGATCTAGAAATCACTGAGCGACCAGGAAGCATGATCAATGGTAAATATTTATTTCATATAGTACCTCTATACATTTAAAATCGTAAATTGTAAACGGAATTGCTTTGAATTTGATGTGAAAAAAAAGATGAAGAAACAAACATGTTTTTAAACACTAAATACCATAACCATGATAAGTTGTTTTACAGTGCTTAAAAACTCTTGTATTATTTATTAAATGCCATGTACATGTACTGAATTATTATTATCATTACACCTTATTTCCTTTTGTATTTAATTTTCGTTGCTGTAGCTGACATGGATTCAGAAGCTGTTGGGTCATCATCGATGTCCATGGAAGACAGCAACTTGACAGACCGAGGTCCCGATGTGGAATTTACTGAGCGACCAGGAAGCATCAATGGTAAATATTGATGTCGTAGAACCTCTCTAAATTTTGGCAACAGAAGGACCAAGTTCCATATCTGGAGTACAATATTCATTTGTAATCGACATAAAATAGAATATATGTGCATTTTCTAATTCGCTCCTGAACTCGTTGTGAAGAAAAGGGATGTCTATATTCCTGGCTACTGTCATTTAATTCCTTTTCTTTCATCATACTTTGTATATTTATGTTTTGATTAACAGCTTAATACTCTTGTACTTCACTCCTTTGTAAAGTTATTTTCTTCTTTTATTGTTTTTCCTTTTCTTTTCTCCACTCCTTTTGCAGACATTGGTCCATTTTCCGCCTCTGCAGGTATCAAGAGAAACCACTTTGAAAAAGAAACAGATGAACTTCCAAAAGTCAGGGAGTTTACAAATGGACTTGTCCTAGAACTGTACAGTTACTTATGCAAGGAAATACAATTCTCTGATCGAGCATTTGCTAGAAAGTTGATTGAGTGGGCAGGTGTATCTGTAAATGAAAGCAATCTTGTGAAGTATGTAAGTAGGTTACGTGAGAAACATACAAAGATTAAGCGTAACAAAAAAGGAGAAGCTAGAGAAGAGCAGCTTGCATCGCTTCTGCATGACAAGTTCTTGTTCTATCGTGAAATTCATAGGAGGACTTCTGTTCCCGACACTCCAGTGAAGAGGAAGCTGCGGGAGCAACTCGGCAATTCTAAAGCTGAGGCTAAAGGCATGAAAAGAAAGTTGGTCGAGTGCCAGGCAAGAGAAGAGGAGCTGAGAGATACCTTAGAGCAAGAGAGAGTTATGAGTGAGGAGGAGATGGGTAGGCTTAGATTAGAAGTTAATGGGTTGCAGAAGATGAATGAGGAGGCAAGAGAAGAAGTTCAAATTCTGACAGCCAGCTTTGATCCATATCTGCATGAACTGTCAAACTACAAAAAGATGTACAACCAGAAGCTGAAAGATCTCACCAGCTTGGAGGAAAGGCTTGCCAAGTGTCAGGAAAAGTTTAAAAAAGTTGACAAAAGGAACATGAACAAAAAAATCAAGCGGCGAGATGATCACGTTTCAAAACTGCAATCCAAAAACAATGACCTGCACAAGGCAATCAATGAACTAAAAGAAGAACTTCAGCTGAGCCAGGAACAGGCAGTGGCAGCAAAGGAGACCTCCGCGAAACTTGCTGATAAGACGGAATCCAAAGCGATGGCAAATCGGCAGAACTATAAAAGATTCTGGTACCAGAACAAGGCACGTACGAAGGAGAAGCAGTTGTCGGCAAAGGAAAGTGATGATGGTCGCTGTGCGTTAGAGGAGCGCATCAGTTTCTTGGAGAGAAGAAACAAAGACCTAGAGGAACTGATTGCTCTCCTAGACCACGAAGATGTAAATACATTTCATGATGGCCGCTATAATGATACTATACGAAAAACAATCATGGAGCTGCTGGCACAAAATGTGTCGATGAACATGGTCAACTCGGTGATCAGGACAGTTCTGAAGAATCTTGCTGGGAAGGTCGTTGCAAGACTACCATCTGCTGGCACCAGGTCACGCATTGCGTTGGAGGCAAATCATCTTGCTACAATTGAGGTAGCTATGGCCATGAAGTCTGCCAAACCAGAAGATGCAATTGGCAACTGCGTCCATGGAGATGGGACGACTAAATACCACAAGAAGTACCAGAACTGGCAGGTGACACTCCCAGATGGGACATCCAGATCATTTGGAATGATGGAGATGGGTGGTGGGGATACAGATGCCGTCATGGATTCATTCACTGACAGAGTAAAGGAGCTCTCCATAGCAATAGAGGGTGTCACAGGAAACAAGAACGACGAGGTCTTCAAGGAGCTTGTTGCCACAGTTAAGAGTACTATGACGGATCAAGGACCAACCATGCCGCAATTCAACGCCAAACTTCAGAGTGTGCGGACAAATCTTCTTCCGGAGGTTGTTGAGAATTGGGAGATCCTTCCTAATAATGTAAAGGAGAGCATGGCAGAATTTGGTGCATTTTATTGCAAGATGCACCCGCTGGTGAATTTTGCAGAGGAGGTCAACAAGGTTCTGAAAAATTTTGAGGACTTCACAACTTCAGGGAAACATGCGCATGTATTGCAGACAGCAGAGGCCGGAGTTACAAGACTTGTTCGCACTGCAAGCAAGGCCTTCCATTATCGAGGTTGCGATAAATCCGGCGTTGAAGATGTATTTTCATCATTCCTTGAGAATGCATGTGGTGTAACCAACAAAATGGTCAACTATATTGGCAATCGTGCCAATATATTATTTGAAGGAGCTTTCTACCTTTTCTACCATGTAGAGCACATGAAGGAATTCCTCTCCCTCTTGGACCACAAGAACAATCTTCTTCTAGCAGTAGAGGAAGATGTAAATGAGAAACTCTACATTGCAGAGTTGAAGGCATTAGGGTTATTCTACAGGGTGGCGATCAAGCCCTTATGGGACATTGTACGAGGGAAAGACTGCATCTTTGATGTCAATGAGCCACTGCATCAACTCCAATGCAAACTTCTTGTGTGGAAAGAGGATGCTACACCTGTCCTACAAGGAGACAGTCCATACAATGTAGATTTAACTGATGAGGTTGCACAGAAGCTTTTGCAACAGTCTGATGCAGACTCTGAAGCAATGACGATCCAGGCGTTGGAGCTCATCAGTTGTGCTGTATTACTTATTCTACAGAGGCAGTGTAAGGACCAGTTGCCTGGAGGGAAGTATTGGCAACCCTCAGATTCTACATTAGCTTCATTCAAAAACGTCCCAACGACCAATTTGATTGGTGAGCGTGACTTTGCCCAACTCGACATGCTAATCCGGAGCAAGCCATCTGCGAGGATTACCACCCTGGAGAGTATAATCATGTGGACAAATAACAAAACCCCAGAATGGCTGGATAGCCTCTCAGATGATGACAGGGCATCATACATGAAAATGGCAAGACAGGGTTCTGGAAAGGTATTGCAGAAGTACAGAGAGAGGAAGGAAAAGATCAAGAAACAGAAGTGGGACTCTCTGCAGAAGAATCAACAAAAAAAGAAGGACACAGATCAGAAGAAAATGCTGGCAACAACTTCTCTTGTAGAAGAAGTTGTGAAGCTTGGCGGATTGTGGACCTCAGAAGACAAGATCAAAAGGGAAGTAGAGAAATTAAGATCCTCAAAGACTGAAGAAGGAGTGAGGCGTGCCATCTTCACACAGCTGTCCTTTCTTCATAAAGTAGTGGACTGTAAAGGCCCTTCAAAGGAACACTTCCAGCTAACCCAGCAGCAAAACTCATTCTCAAGCCATGAAATGGAAAAACATCTTGTAGAAGTAGTTGACTACAATCATCTCTGTACAGAGATAGATCCCGTAGAGGCTGCAAATACTGCCCAACAAAAGCATCAAGGCGTGTCTGGTCTAGATTATACTCCAACAGAGGAACAAGCAGAGAACTTTGAGGACCAGAAAAAGAAATTGGGTGAGAAAATTGAAAGTGAAAAGAAGAAGAGAGCTGCTCAGGCATCAAAACTGGTTCTGGCAAATTTCCTCGAGAAGCCCGAACTGCTTGTTGGGAAGGAAATTGAACATCTGTTCATAATTGCTCACGAGAAAATGTGGGTAAGAGGTCAGGTGATCGGTATCAAGACCAGAAAAGAAGATTCAATGAAAACTGTGTACGAAATCGACTATGAAGATGAAGATGAAATTCAACATTACAACTTGTTGAGGGATTTAAAAAAGAATGAGTTGATTGTGAAGTAGAATCATTGTAAATGTTACATGAATGTAAAATGCCACAATTTTATTAGGTAATTACAAAGTGATTAAATTGGAAATTGAAGATTTAAGGTGCAACATAATATAGACATATGATTCTCAAACTTATCTAGAAAAAAAGTAAAACAGTTGTAGAAATTATGTTACATCATTCTAATAAAGAGGTAGCACTGAAAATTTTGGGACAATATAACTAGAACTTAAGTTTATGCAAGAAAATAAGAATAACACATTGTGCCCAACAACATCAACATTCATGAAGTAAAGTAAGAATGTCAACTCTTGGAAACAAAAACGAAGAGATCAAATGGAGAAGATGTAACAAAACAAAATAATCAATGAAAAGAAGATGTAACAAAACCAGAACAAAATCATTTATGAAATTGAAAAGAAGATGTAACAAAACCGAAACAAAGTAATCAATGAAAAAAAGATGTAACGAAACCAAAACAAAATAATCGATGTAAAGAAGATGTAACGAAACCAAAACAAAATAATCAATGATAAGAAGATGTAACAAAGCCAGAACAAAATAATCAATGAAATTGAAAAGAAGATGTAACAAAACCGAAACAAAGTAATCAATGAAAAAAAGATGTAACGAAACCAAAACAAAATAATCGATGTAAAGAAGATGTAACGAAACCAAAACAAAATAATCAATGATAAGAAGATGTAACAAAGCCAGAACAAAATAATCAATGATAAGAAGATGTAACAAAACCAGAACAAAATAATCAATGATAAGAAGATGTAACAAAATTGAAAGAAAATAATAAATTCAATGAATACAAAAATTTAATTTGCCTTGTTTTTTATTTGCCTGTTTAAGTAGTTAACAGTTCGTGTGTTGTATTCTCTGTGTGTGTGTGCGTGTGTGTGTGTGTTTATTTTTGAGTGTGCATGTTTTTGTTGTTGGTATGAGTTGCTAGAGAGAATAAAGTGTATGAATGTCGGTATCGGGTTGCTTATTGAAAATAAAGTAATTCAAAATCAATTAAGCCGACCACCTAAGAAAAATTGTTGTTTGCAGGAAAACAATATAAAACAAAACAAAAACAATAAAAACAAACAATTAAAAATCTACTTTTGCCTGCAAACTTGATAATCTGTTTAAAATACTGAAAGTAAAAGAACTGTAAAAAAATTCATGAATTATATACTAATATTTGATTTTCATGTTATCAAAACAATAAAATACATTAAATAATTAAGAAATGAAGAAAAACATAAGCTTACTGAAGAATTGGTCGCTAAATTTTTCACATTTTCATGTCTCATGTCTTCAAGCACATAAATCCAGAAAACTGGATGCCTGACGTACTTTCCCTTTGAGATATGTTCATTAATGTACAAAACTTGCATAAATTTGCATAAATTTACATATTTAATTAGTCATTAATTAGTCAACAAAATATGGATTTCAATCTATACTATCTTGCGAGTGTATATATAAAATTTCATTTCAATTGAATGCTGCATCCCAGAGATATAGATAGATACACTTGAAACAATATGAGAACTTTCTATTACAAAGAGTACCACAATGGTGCCATTGCTAAAACAAAAGAAATAAAAGATTTGACCTTTTGACCTTTGTCAAATTTTTTGCTTTCTATTAATTCTTTTAAAAATTTGTAACTTTTGAACGCCTTGACCGATTTTCAAATTTCAAACTGCAAAATTCTTCTGAAATTACACTCTATATGTCCAAGAAGAAAGTACACCTGCATCTATAACATTACAAAAACACCTAAAACCCCTATTATTATCTTACCAGTCCTTCTAATCTTCTGTTACATTTCTCTTATTGCCTTCTGCTACGCGATCGTTCTCCTTCAATTATCCTTTAGTCATCCGTTTCAATCTCTTCTCTTGTTTCTTTTCTTTGATCATATCCTTGATTATTTATTGTGAATCGCCATTTATATGTATATGTTATGCTTTTGGATGTATCTTTTGTAAATTCAATTTGTTTCAGCCTCTGGCTGCTATTTGAATGTTTTTTAATCAATAAACCATATCAAATCAAATCAATTGAATTGAATCGTCAACGAAACGGAGTTAGGTCTTTTGTCAAAGGGTCATTTGGGAAACAAGACCAAAATTTTTCGGGATAATTATTTTCTCGACCAAATAGTCCGCTAATTGCATCTGCGGGCTGATAAAAACGCAGAGTAGCTGGCTAATTTGAGATCGGGCTAGTTAAAATAGCAGGTTATTTGGACTTCGGTCTGATCCCTCTGTAGAGTCTATTTGGAAGGAATTACAGATAAAAGAGATTAAGAAGGATGGATATAAAGGGAGGAAAAATGGGAAGGGTAAGGCGAGTTTGGGAAGGGGGAGATGCATGTAGTGTATAGGAAAGAGAAAGGTAGACATAAAGATGGAGACAGAACGAGTGGTTTCTAGAACAGAGGCGAGCAGGAAAGAGCCTCAGACTGCAGATGAAGAAAAAACAATCCATCGTTTACCGTGCTCACATTTTCTTTTCTTAACAATCGATAATTTTTAATCAATTTCCCTATATTGGACTGCCCTTATTTTTTCTCTTACGTTTTCTGTTTTTTTCTTTCATTCTCCTCTTACTCTCGTTTCTTAATTTCTTTTTCATCCCAACCCCTTTATAATCTATGGTCTTTTCACCTTTTGATTTTGTTTTGTAATTTGTATACCCTCTTTCCTCCTGCAACTCCTCTCTTTAACCTTCTTCTCTTTCACTCCTAGCTCCTTCCTTTCCGAATCCTTTCTTTTCTCCTCCTTTTTTCACTTCCCAAACCTAACTTTCTTGTCTCACCCTCCTTACTCCTTGTAAGTCCTCTTTCTTGTATTTTCCTCTTCACTCCCAACTCTCCTTTCTTATCCTCTTCACTTTGGTATATGAACTCCTCTTTGCTTTCCAAAATCGTTTTTCCTGTCTTGCTCTCTCCCTCCAATCCCATGTTCCAACTGTTAGGTAGAGCACCCCAAGAATAAGGATATATCAAACAACATTTTGGTTTTGTATGAAAGATATCATTGAATGCTTTATATTGCTACTAACATTTTCAAGATCGAGTAAGCGACCGTTTAGAAAACAAAACAAAAACAATATCGATTATTCATCGGAAAAAACCCTGCCATATCATGGGAAAATAAGGTAAAAATTACCTTTTCCCAATTTTACATGCATGTAAAATTGATGGCTATTAAAAAACGATGACTATTTAACACTTTTTGAAGCATTCTCTGAAATTGTGTAGATTTGTTCTATCTCCCAAATGAAAAAATACTGCAACGTTAATAGCAATGTACATACATGAGAAAGGTCACATACAGCTAACCTGTATGGTAAGGTCATCGATCTACATTGAATGGAACATAATTATGAGGAAAGTCCATTTTTGATACAGGTGTTTAACCAACTATGTTATGGCGCGGTTAGTAATTTTGTCAGGGGCGACACTACACATACAAGGCACTGCACTGGAAAGCGGTATATATTTAAAAAACATTGTAAAATATTTTCCTATGACCTACAATTTTGAAAATTCACACATACCTGGCTGAAAATATTTACTTACTTTGTGTGAAAAAACGAAGCCCCTACCAGCTTTGAAGGTCTATAATTCTTGAGTTGTAAATAGTTTGATTTTCAAGTTAGGCAGTGTATTCAGTGTGTGGCAGACATTCTGTGAGTGCACCGTGGATCGGCCTACTTGTACTCTTTTTTCTTTGCCTCTTCCCTTTTCTCCTAATTTCTTTCTGAACATTCTTTTTCCTCCGATCATTTATTTTCTTCTTTCTTTTTACCAAATCATTCACCACCTATAATTTTTTTGTAATAAGTTGACAAAAAATAAAATCATGCAATTAAAATGCTGGATTCCAGTTACTCGTTTTCATTCATGATTCTTTCCTTCATATATAAAAAAAGTATTACAAAAATATCTACGTGTACACTGTATACACTTCTATTATACATGTATCATTAAAAAGCACCAGAGGAACATGTGATCTGTCTTTTCAGCATCATCTAAAATAATCATTAAATGATCTACAAAACATATATAAAATCACATCTACTTCATGATTTGAAACCTATTCAAATTCAAGGAAGCGTAATCTTCCTTTTCCACACACACACAATCCTTGTTTGTATGGCAACAAGGATGCCAGTTAGAATAAGCGAGTTTGTAATTAGGATTTGCGCATGTGCAGATAAAGGTAATTTGTTCCCAAATTGTAAAACCATTGAGACAAATACTCGTATCGTGCTCATGAAAGTTATGGACGTATCCATAGTGTAAAAAAGATCTGTGGATATTTGGGGGTCATGCGTTCCGAAGCTATTTACGAACTGGCTTTATCGATCAGAGGGCCTGAAAAACACATAGAATGAGCTATTTTGTACAAACAAAACAAAGCCTAAACTATGGTCTGAAAATAACTTGCCAGGCCCTGAATTCAGGCTATTGCATGAAAACTGGCATTCCTGTGGCAATTACTGGGTGTCCCCGTTACATAGAGTACTTTTTGCCCTTTTTTAACTGGCTGGAAATGATAAACTCTTCGTCTTTTGAGGTATTGATCAACCTCACATCAACCTGGGGGGCGTTTAACAAAACTTGTCATCAGTGACAAATGACAGTTTCAGTTATCAGCTACTGAAATCCTTGCTTCTGATTGGTTATCAGCAGATTTGTCACTGATTTTAGTCATTTGCCATTGAAAAAAGGCTTTGTGAAACAGGTCCCTGAATTCTAAAAAAAACTAAAAATCATTTAAAAAAGACTAGTGTTGTACTGGTGCTCATAACCCATGCAAAATTTGTATTTCACTTGGAGGTACTTTGCGAAAGGACGGTTGGTCTTTCTTCTTCGTCATGAAGACATCAGGAAATGATAAGAGATTGACGAAGGTCCCAGTGTCCCGGTCATCTTCCGCTAAGTCTGCATCCCTGCTAGGACATGATAAACAAAAAAAATTGCAATGTAACCTGGGCCCTGTTTCACAAAACTTGTCATCAGTAACAAATGACAGTTTTTGTTATAAGCTACTGAAATCCTTGCTTCTGATTGGTTATAAGACGATTTGTCACTGATTTTTATCATTTGTTATTAAAAAAAGGCTTTGAGAAATGGGTCCCTGGAGATCTGAAACTTACACCATGCAAATCAATGACATTGGAATTATCGCACTGAAGGTGCACTGCAGATCCACTCCTATTCTCAAACTATAAATATTCACATACAAGTTCCTCTATTTACTTCTTGTCTACATCAGTCTGTGTGTTGTACTTTCGCATGTCATACCCTTACAAAGTTTTGTGACTTTTGAAGTATGTGAAAAATTGATTTGTCCCAATTTTGTGTTTCTTAAAGATGTGCTATATTAAAGCTTACATTTGAAAGTATTCAACAAAAGCCCAAATTCAACCAGTCCATCTGTCACTCTTGATTTATGAAAAACACAAAAAACATCAAATTTACAAGAGGTATAATCATTTAGTTAACTGTATCTTTCATCAGCATTAATATCATGCTGATTTTGGATGTGAATTGCTTAAATCTATGTTGCAGCATTTTATTTTATGACCATGTTTTGTTTTCTCAAATATTGTGAAAGAAACTAGATGGAAAACTAGATTGAAAATGATGCCTCCACCATGGAGCCATTTTACAAACAAAAACAGATGCAATTTTTAGAATTTAATATTGATTGTAATCCATTAACAGGTTCTAAGAATATTGAGATCACAAGCTATTTGTTCATATACATGTCTGACCCTGTGATCTTTGACCTCATGACCCTAAAATCTAGTCAGTTCTTTGGCTCTGCAAGATACATACATGTCCTGAGTTTGATAGTAATCTATGTGTCGGTTCTAATGATAATGCGATCACAAGCTATTTTGGCATACATAATGAGCCCCATGACCTTTGACCTCATGACCCCCAAATCTATTCAGTTCATTGGCTTTGCAAGATACATACATGTCCTGAGTTTGATGGTAATCAGTCCATCGGTTCTAATGATAATGCGATCACAAGCTATTTTGGATACATAATGAGCCCCATGACCTTTGACCTCATGACCCCCAAATCTATTCAGTTCATTGGCTTTGCAAGATACATACATGTCCTGAGTTTGATGGTAATCTGTCCATCGGTTCTGATGATGTGATCACGAGCTATTTTTGCATAAATGAGCCCTGTGACCTTGCAAGTTGTCACCCCATAATCTAATCAGTTCATTGGCTCTACAAGATACATACATCATCTAAGTTTAGGGGGAATCCATCGATTGGTCCTTGAGATAACGTGATCACGAGGACGGGATATACGTACATTGTACAGTCGGACAACCCGGGGGGTAGTGAGCACAAATTTTTTACTTCTATTTTGACCCCGAAAATTTGAAAATCGCATCGGCCTATGGTGAGATGTTTTTTAAAACTAAACACCCCCCACACTTGTTTTTTTTTGGGGGGGGGGCCAAGGCCCGCTCGGCACCCCCCCCCCCCTCCCCTGGATCCGCGCCTGCCACAGATACTGGCTGGTACCGATTATCTTTTTCTCTGTATTGTCTATACTGATGTCTGTGTTACATTGCATTCTCCTGGATATATTTAATAAATTAAATTAAATTAAAAATCACAATTTTTTGGGTCATGTTGTTTACTGGTATTTTACAAGAAGAAAAAAGTGTGTACACTTGTACATGTATAATAGCAAATTTGAAAACACTGTATCCTCCTCCAAACTCAGAACTGCCCTCTTTCATGCAGCCTTTTTGGAATATACCTGCATTAAAGCCCCACTGCACTACTTATAGCTACTTGCGCCCTCTATATAGCAAGCAATGCCTAAGCGAGTCCCCTTTTTCTTTTGTTAATTGAGAGTTTATTTAATGAGATAGTGGGGCTTTACGATACATGTATTATGATAGCCAGGCGCCATGTCCGGGTTTGGTTCGGTTCAGCAATTTTTTGCCCGAACTTGGCTCGGTTCGGGGTTCGGTAATATTATAGCAAGCAGCGTTATAGCTACGGTGGTCGGCACTGGGCGGGCTGGGCACGGGGACACGTTAGTGAGGGGAATTTCTTGATTAATTCTCTAACTGCTCAGAATCTTGTGTTATGTTCAAATGGTTGAAGTGGTATCAATTATGAAAAACTTGTTTCAACACGCTCTCCCTCTCTCTCGCTCTTTCTCTTCCTCATAACTCTTTAATCTCTCTCTCTCTCTCATACGCCTATTAAACCTACTCTTTTCTTTCCTCCTTATCTTTGCCCCCCCCCCCCCCTCTCTCTCTTTCTTCTCTCTCTCTCTCACTTGACTTTTTCTTTCCTTCTTTCATTTCGACTCCTCCCTTGTCTGATTGAATTGATCTTTTACCTTCTTCAGTAAGATACCATTATTGCAGTTCACACAATATGTGTTCAAAGTCTGGTTTTGAAATATAGTATGTTTAAATCTTAAGTGTGATATTTTGATAGTTTACGCATTGCTCACTATTTCTGCATGCGCATTCCCTTTCCCATAGAAGTATAACTTTATTTATTGTAGTGTTTTAATCTGTATGAATGACAGTAAATGTGGCACTATGAACTGTAATTTTGCATACACAGTAATTATACTTCCTCTAATTCTCTCTCTCCCTCTTTCTCCCCCCCCCCCCCCCTCTTCTCAGTCTTCCACGGTTACCTGTTTCTTACCTTTTACTTCATTCTTTCTACCATACTCTTCTCGATTCCCTCTTCTCTATCTCCTTTTCTCCTTTTTTGCTATATCTCTCAGTGCAATATGTGAACATAGCTTGATCCTGTTTTAAGAATACTGTCTTAATTATTTTGATTGTTGTATTGTTTTTAAGTTTTAATGTTCTCACATTGTATGATAATTGTTACATTGATGTGCAAGTTCAGTTGTTTTTATCATGTAAATAGAATGTAATTCAGCCTACGGGCTGCCAGGTTCAGTATTTTAATAAACCGTAAACCAAATATCATTGAATATCGTTAAATATAAAGGACCTTTCAGTTTTTTGTCTCGACGCTCGATAGACGATCGGGAGTATGAGTTGAATCAAAGTTAAATAAAAAAAAAAGGTTAGGCACAAACATGCGCGGTGGAGCATTTTCCAAAATGGGAGAGGGGACACCATCAAAATAGGGCACTTTCTGGAATATAAGGTGACCTGAAAAGGGGCACTCACCAGAGATAAAAAAGTTATTTATGAGAAAGGAAAAGGAGCATCTGTCAAAGGAAAAGGAGCATCTGTCGAAGGAAAAGGGGCACCTATCAGATTTTAATAGGGGCATTTATCAGAGGTGAAAATAAATTTTTTGAAAAGGGGAAGGGGCTGTCATAAAAAAGGGAAAAGGGGCATTTATCAGAAGGAAATAATGAAAAGGAGACACGTGTCAAAATAAATAAAAAAAATATGTGTTTGACAAAATGGTCCCTTTAGTTCACCTTTTCCCGCTTTTTCTCTCGTCTCTTTCTTGACATTATATTTGTATAAGATCTCCTCTATCTTTCTTTCTCTCTCTCTCTCTCTCTCTTTCACAAGTACTAATTGGCACCCCTTTGTTGAAAAAAAGTTGGTCTTAGTGGAAGCAGACAAATCCATGAAGGGGGGGGGGGGGATTATAGAAATTGAACAAAGAAGAAAGTCATGAAAATGTCACTCGAGATTGATAACTTTCTCCTTGTCAAGTTGGTCCTGATGTGTATAATGCGTAGGCCAGGGGTTCTCAAACTTTTTCTTTGACGGTCCAAAAGTGAATTCTATGAAAGCTGTAAGGTCCGAAATGAACCTTGTATACTGAAGATAATGAGGCTTGTTTTTAGTCTTTATCTGATCCAAGGAGAATTGTTACAGTTTTAAAAAACAGAGCCGCCAGTGCTTCCACTTGTTTAAATAGAGTTTCCTGAAAAAGAACACCCAATTTCCTGGAATTTGAAGGAATCGTCTTAAAACTTTCAAAATGCCTCTTACGTGGATTTTTATTTGGATGAATCGCTATAACGTTTGAATATATATTAATTATTGAGTGGGCTTATTTTGCTTCAAATGGATTCGTACACCATGGCAGAGCTTGAGGGGCCTGGCAGAGCCTTTTCAAGAGGGAAATTGTCTTTAGGAGAGAGAAGAGGTTATTTCTAAAAATGAAATGAAAGGGCTATTTGACATTCAAGAGAGAAAATTGTCTTGAAGAGAGAAAGAGAGGTTATTTCTAAAATGAAATGAAAGGGCTCTTGTCAAATAGCCTTTTCATTTAATTTTAGAAATAACCTCTCTTTCTCTCTTATAGACAATTTTATGAGATGGAATGTTCAATCTGAGGGCTTTTTGTGCTCTGTGAAAAGCGCACACTGAATGGGGGCAGTGCAATTTAAATTTCAAGGTTGGATTAGAGTTTTTACCGCTCTAATACATCCCTTGAAGAGCACAAAGAGCCCTCAGATTAGGCTGTAGTGGAACAAATCCTTAGTGCTGGACACAACATAATAATAAAAAGGATAAATCCTTCACTGAATACCGGTAGGGATTCTTGCTATACATTGTTACCTTTCTTCGCTCCAGTGATCTCGAGGCAGCAGACAGCAAGAAATTGTGTAAATAATTTGCCTTTGCCAGGAGTCTTGGGGCGGAGACCCAGGAAATTCTTGAATTTATAAAAAATTAGGAAATTCAAAATAGTCGTCATGAACGATAGAAATTGTAATTTCCTCCTTGAAAGTCACATAGCCCCTTTCATTTCATTTTAGAAATAACCTCTCTTTCTCTCTTAAAGACAATTTAAAATAACTTCTGTTTTCGTATTGTTGTACTTTCGTCCGCAGACTTCTTAGGTACATGTCAAGCCAAATCAGTCGGAAATGTAATCTGTAGGCCTAAGTGTAAATTTAAGTTTCATGTTCTTCCTTTTGTCATTCATTCTTTCTTTCTCTCTCTCTCTCTCCCTCTCTCTGTCTCTCTCCTTTTCCTCTATCCTCTATCTTCTTCTCTATTACATACCCTCTTTTATATTCATTTTTCTTTGTGTGACATGCGTTACGTGTACGTGTGACATCGCACATAAATGCCAGTTGGAGATTCCCCATCTAATTACATGTATTGGTCTTGATTTAAAAAAAATAATAACTTTCTCATTAATTCTATTTCCGATATTTCTAATACTTACACTAATCTCCAATTAAAAAAAAAATTGTCTACTTTCTCTCAAGACAACATTATATAAAGGATTCATTAATGCAAGGCTATCTCGCGAGTCATCTCTCAATTTCAATAACTTCTTGCTTTCCTCATCTCCCAGTCTCTCTTGCTTTAATATTCCTCTTTACTTCCTTCCGATTGAGCTCCAACTTAATTGATTTCTCCACATCTCCATATATTCCAGTTTATGCACTGTATCTATTCTTCAACTACAGGTACATGTAGATGCAAATATTACTTAAAATCCATTATATAAATCACACTCAGGTTACAGCTAATTGACGAGAATTGCTTCAATCTATATTTTACATGTATCATTTTACATGCATCGGTTTGTTTGACTCTCGACTCAATCTCTTTCTCCCACTTTCTACTGATCTAACCTCCTTTTCTAGAGCTTTTTGCAATCATTTATTTTCTTTCTTTCTTTTTGCCTTTTGACATCAATATGGGGTATATCTTGGTTATACCCTGTTTGAAGTCATCATTCAAAGCTAAAGCGATTAATCTATTGCGATATCGCCACTACAAGCAATATGACATGCGCAGTGCTCATCGCAAGCGTAGCGTGTGTGTATTTTGGACAAAGGTGCAAGTAAGATATTTATTTCCAGAAGTAATTCTTTGTAAAGTACATTTTTAGTTTTTTATTTATTGATGAAGGATTTAAATCAAATATACCATGTACTCTCTTTGAGGTCCTGGTAAAATTAGGGATAAACCGTGACTGGCATAGTGCTATGATGTCCTTCATCTCCAAAAGTCCATAATTTCAACCAGAGCCTCTCGGTGCGTGGTATATACTGAACTCCACAGCATATAGTATTAATATCATGCATGTACCTGTCTAGGTGAGTTACTTGTTGATTCAGTACTGCCCTAGCTGCTGCCTTGAGACATCGTAGCACGTCCAGGTCAGACTCCAAAGATGGTTCCAAAGCGATGGGACTCCAAGGGCATTTTGACTGTTCTCTCATTTCTCGCTTCCATCTGTACTCTGGAGAAAAGAAAAAAAATTAAAGGTAAAGATCAGTTCTGGTCATGCGATTGCATTTTTAAATTTTTTTTTTAGCAGATGTTTCTACATTTATTGATAAATCAAATATAAAACATTCAAATAACAATAATAGTATATAATATAATTGATTTACATAAAGAGTGACAACTTAATACACAAAATTTTTTTTAAAAAATGCATAATTGAAAGCTTGAAAGTATGGAGGTAAGTAAAAATAATCAAGATAAATGCAGAGGCCAACTATCATAAGCAAGGAAGCTTGAGTCCATAGCAGCCGGGGGGGGGGGGGGGGGGGGGGGGGGGGGGGGGGGGGGGGGTACATGGCGCTGTTTTAGGAGAATGTAGGGGAATAGAGAGTCACATATAAAGATTTTGTTCAGAAAGTATCTGAATAAAAAGTGGAAAGAAATTAAAGAAAGAAAAAAGAAGAAAAATGTGCAAGTGTGTGCAAGTGGGTGTGTGCAGGTGAAGTAAGTGTTCGATTCGGATTGTGAAAGAAACGTTGTGGAATCGATCAGAAAAGGTTGATCATCTAGCATATAAGTATTGGTGTGTACTGTAAGGTTCTGGAATCACAAAATGATAAGAAATTTGGCCCAGTCTTGGTAAAGTTACAAGCACTGCATGTACACAGACAGATGTATATGGGACTACGCGAAACGCGCGTGACATGTGCGTGATATCTATCAGGTCCAAATAGATATAATAATTTACCAAATATATCAATTAAAAGGCGGATTGTAGGCAGTTTCCCGGCAAAATTGGTACTGTATATTAGCCAAAACATATTCTTTCACATGATTGGTAATAAGAGCTTCCATTTCACTTTTTGAGAGGGGGGCTTTTCCAAAACTGGTCTTTACCTTTAAACAGTCGAAACTCAGGAAGAAAAAACACATACCAGAGCTGTGAGCATTTTAGTTCTGGAAAGCTAAAAATAAAACCTTTGGAGGCTACAAAACAATCCTGTTAAAACCTTGATGAATTGCATGAACATAATAGTATTAATTTTGACTTTTGTAACGCATTAACCCTATGTTAACTGGGGGGGGGGGGGGGGGGGTCAATTTGACCCCCCCCCCCCCTGTAGAAATTTTGCGACTACTCCGAAACCGCAGCAGATATAACATTTTACTTTCATGACTTTTTTCTTTTGAGTCTTTGTCTTTGCATGTCAGCCCCAAAATCGCTCATTTTTGTGATTTGTGTACAAAACATATGGCAATGTCATTTTTCCTAAAAAGAGATAAAAAATTGGTTATTTAGTCTTGTTTAAAGTTTAGGTGTTTGTTTTTGGGTCAAAATAATTGAATTGTAGTTATAAATGAATTTAAAAAAAAACACAATAAAATACATACTGTAAGTTAAAAAAACAATGAAATAAATTATCAAAGAAATTATCAAAAACAAGAGATAACATAAGGAATAATCTGGCTCTTCCAATTTTTTGTGTTGTATTATTATTCCAAATGGTCTAACAAATATATGTAGTGAAAAAGAATGCTTAAATATGAATAATGTATGATTTATGGGCAAGAATGTGAATTTGATGACCTTATTTGCATAAATTACCATAAATATGCAAATGAGTGAATTTTTCAAAAAAATTGAAATTACCATAGTATTCTATACACTTCACTTGACATGCATGCAAATTTTCGCGGCGATCGGCCGTGAAACGGCCGAGATCTTAGGGGGGGGGGGGGGTCAAATTGACCCCCACCCCCCCCCCCCCAGTAAAAACTCGGTCTGAAATAGCCCAGTTAACATACATGTAGGGTTAAAAGGGCGAGTCCACTCCAAAAATAACTAACTTTCAATAGAAGCAGAAAAATCAGACAACCCAATCAAAAAAAAATTTGAGCAAAATCGGACAACTTATGAAAAGTTATGAATTTTTAATGACATGAAAAACTTTGAAAATCATGAGACAAATTAGCAAATCACTCCACTCATGAGTCTGTGACGTCATTGCCTGACTATCCGTTAATTGTTTTCTTTATATTGATAATATTATATTATACTTTCAAGAAAAGTGTGAAATCAATTTTATTGAGCAAATATTGACAAATCTCTTAAATTAACACATGATATTATATATGTTTGTCAGCATTTCCTTGATATAGCAGGAAAATCCCCCTCCCATGCACCCTCTATCCCATTTTTTTTTTTGGTTGCAAGTCACTGTTTATTTTTTGTTATTTTCCCCCAATTATGTTTTGTAATTTACTTTACTTTATAATCGTTATGATTTTAAATGTTTCTGGGCTGCAAGCGTATCAAGCTGTCACGCTTAGGCTGTAGCCCTTCTGTATCATCACCTCTTCGAGCGTATGTATCTATGATTTACTGAATGTGAAAATGTAATTTAACTTATGTTTTATACTCATGTAAAGACATTGTCACATTATTGTTATTGTTATAACCTATGATGATTCAGTAACCAATAAATATTTCAACTATATTGATATATATTGAAAGTAAGTTATTTTTGGAGGGGACTTGCCCTTTGAATACTACATACTAGTTGCTACTGAACTTGAACTAACGCAGGCTATTCATGCCACTGTTTGCTCTCACCATTGGTCTCTCAAGGGACGTCACAAATTTACATTTTTTATATTTCATTGTTGAAGAAAAAATTCTGTAGATTTGTGACCATGATTTGTATGTCCTTTGAGAAACCAATGCCAGGAATAATTCGTGGCATGAATGGCCTGTCATATTTCAAGTCCAACTTAAGTCGATCTCAGTCTTTGTGAAACAACCCCCCCCCCCCCCCCAGGCCCCTTTAACACAATGATATGTCAGCAATTGACCATAATGTACAGTCAATCGATTGTTAAAGGGAGTGTAGCTCGACGAGACTATGTGTCTTTCCCGTGGCCATGTAGAGATTAAGTCGCTGACTACCGTTAATCAAGTCCATTCGTTTAATACGTGCAGTTGCCAAAAAAACGTAGATGGCGTTAACTAGTATTTGCCAAGCTACACTTCCTTTAAGCTTTGTGTTATGGGGCCCTATACTCATCTTGATGTTTTAGCCACTGCGCTAGACACAAGACATAAATAGTAAACAGTAAATACCATTTTTCTTTCTTGCATCTCCTTTGATTGGTCCATTGATGACTTTAAGTCTAGTTTTAAAAGTATTATCTCCTGGCTTAGCTGTCACTTTCCTTTTTTTCTTGTTCTTCTTTGACTTCTTTGGTTTGGTTTTTGTATCATCTTTCGCTATATTTGACAAACAAGAGAGAAATAGAGAGACACAGAGAAACAGAGCGGGGGAGAGATAGGGTGAGTGAGGGGGGGGGGGGGGGGTGAGAGAGAGGAGACGGAGAAGAGAAGAGAGAGAGAGAGAAAAAGAAAAGACATTATTGGCTTGTAGGGAATATACAAAATTAAAAAATCATTAAAATGTGATCTATTTGACAAATATGTATATACAAATATGCAAATAAGGAGTTTTAAAATAAACAGGACAAACAGGTTTTAGGGAATGATGAAATCAAAATCAAATTGAAATTAGTGAAATGTTTAAGAACTGAGAGATACAAATTTCAAACATTGGGGATTGATGAAATACCTTCACATTTCATTTTTGTATTTTACAAAAATAGAGATAAACAATAGAGATGAAAGAGAGTCTGGAAGGGTAGGGGTAGAGAGACTGAGGAAGAGAGAGAGAGAGAGAGAGAGCGGGAGTATAGAAATTAATTAACAAGAGAGACACAGAACAGAACATTACACTGTGTAAAAGTAATTATGCAAAATTGAATACAAAGTAGATGTATATGAATAGCTGACTAGCAAATAGAGTTTGATGGTTGCAGGGTATGGTGATATGGTGAATTACCTGTTCTCTTTCTCTTAGCACTATCCAGACTTGCTGGCTTGGTCAACTGTTCAGCGGTTTCAGCCTTCCCATTCTCCCCATCCCCATCAATGTCATCCAGGTTTTCCTCAAAGAGATCGAGTGATACTTCGGATGATGTCCTTTCAGCTGCCTCTTCAAAGATCTTCCCATGTATCACCTCAATACACGAAGGTCCATTATCGACAGTTGCCGATGCCAGAGTATTGCCATCGATGCTACCGCAGGCCCTGAGGGCTTCCAGAATTTGGGGAGCGCTATTCCTGTGGCAGTACAACCTAAACATCTGCTTTCCTATATCTGTCAGTGTAGGAGATGGGGATACTGCCCTGTGTGCTTGCTCTTTTGGCAATTGAGGACAATGAGAAGGTTCTGCAGGAGTGGAGTGGAATGGTGTGCGACTCCTATCACTTGATTTTCTTACGTCGATATGACTCGACGATGACTTGTCCGAGTCCTCACTTGTGGCAGCCATTCCAACGTCCTGGTTTGTTTGCGACTCATATTTCTGTGAAGCACTCTGTTTCTGGTTCCGTGACTTCTTTCCTCTAGGAACAATATCTTCACTGTTATTATTATCCCTATCCTCTTGCCCTAACACAGTTTCACTTCCTGCCACGCCTTGGCTGCAGGTACTTGAAGTATCATCAGAGAGTCTTTGAGCATCTTCAAGCTCACCAATGCTGTCTGGGGTACTATGATGTGTATCCTTATCCATAACATCATCACGCTCATTATGTGACTGCATCTTTTGTCCTGCACAAATGACCTCACTTTCATCAGATATTCCATCAACCGTTCCCTGTTGGATAGGAGTCCGTGACATTTCCGATGGAAGGACAACTTCTCTGTGACCTCTTGGAGACTTTTGTTTCTCATTCTTGAAGAAGCTATGTATCTCCTTCTCAAGGGCAGTCTCATTTGCTTGACCATCATCAGAGCTCTCACTGACGTCTGACTCTGTGTCACCGACACCCGCAGAAAGGGAAGTTCGTTGGACCATGGTGGAGTTGGGTGCCCTGAAGTCATTCTGAGCTTCCTGGGAACTGAGGAATCTCGATACTGTTCTCTGCACGCTGGCTTGAGTGTCCGTTTCGTTTCCAGACTCAGTATCAGTGAAGAGTTCCTGACTTGGGTTGTACAATTCATCCAAACTTTCAAAGCACTTGTCTGGTTTACCTCCATGTTTTCCTAACATGCCATGATTGGATGCATGTGATAAATGTCCATCTTCTTTCCGCTTGCATGTCAATGCTTCATCTTGCATACAGGTCTCTCCCTCTTCCAAGTTGTTGTGCCTCTTTCTACAACTCAATTTGTTCAACTTCTTTCTTTGACATCCTGCTCTGTCAACCGATTCCTTTCCTCCCATTTTGTTGAGAGGTACCTTGAAAGGACTGCAATCTGTCTGTGCTTTGATGTTTCCATTTTTCTTATTTTTCTTTCTTTGTTGCTTCAGATCAATAGCCTCCTCAAGCTTCTTCATATCTCTTGTCATGGAGACTGTATGACGTCGTTTTTTCTCAGCTGAACTGGGCTTGGATCCATAGAATATTCTCCTTGGCGATATAAGAGGTTTGATGAAAACATCACGATCGCTCCCCAAAACATCGTCTTCATCCTGATCATGCTTCCTAGTGGACCCTTGCTTCTTTTTGTTTTTACTCAACGCTTGTGCCTTCACTCCTGCTGACCTCATTGACCCAGAGACATCTTGACCATTTGCAAAAGGAATTGGGGGCTCATGGGGTTGGGTGTACAACTTGCGACGACTTTTCTTCTCCCCTCCCTTTGAATCTTCTCTCTTGCTCCTCTGATGCTTATCCATCATGTTTCATTGCAGAACCAGGAAGGGTCTTGTTACCTGTGAGGTGTGAAAAAAAGACACAAATTGATGATGATGATGATGGATCATCTTACCAACGTTCACAACATAAATAACATATACCCATAGCAACCATCAAATCTAAAACTGTCTGATAAAAGAGCAAAATATTTTTGGGATAAGCCTGCCGAGCTACTAGGAATGGCCCAATTAATTGTTACATGTGAGGTGTGAAAAAGACACAAATTGATGATGGTGGTTCATCCTACCAATCTTCACAACATAAATAACATTCACGGCAGAGGTTTACGGTACACCATGTGTAAAGTCCTCGAGGGACTGAGGAAAGTAGATAGAAAATAGAAGTGAGATGGAAAGGCGAGAAAGTGGAGGTTGGAAGGAAGAGTATCTTTCGGAAGTGAGTATAGTCCTGAAAAGGACTGTAAACCAGAAAGTTGTAGGCAGGATGAGAGGTTTTTTGAGTAGAAAACTGGATTGAGTTGGAGAGTTGAGTAGGCGAGTAGAGTTGCAGAGCAGGAGCAAGAGAGTAGGCTCTATAAATAACATATAAATAACATTATACCCATAGCAAGCATCAAATCTAAAACTGTCACTCTAATTAATGAAATTAAAAGAGCAAATTGGCAAAAAAAAAATTGGGATATTAAGCCTAACCTGCCGAGCTATTAATTATTATAACAAACAAAGAGCTGGCTTTTATTTCACAATATTTTCACAATACTTGTGCCATCGAAAATGTACCACGAGAAATGTATATTAAATGTTTGAATGAACATCAAGACATTTTAAAGTTTATCTGCGCCAGGCTATCGCCGGTAATGCAATGGGATGGTCCTGCATGCACCCACACATACATGTATAGCTGCATTACTATCCTGGCTGAGTATTAAGAGCTGTTTTATTGATTCTCAACATTTCCAACAGCACTGTACAAACTCAACTGATTTCACTTAAAATCGGTAGTGACAATTGATGACACCTAAATAGCAGTAAAATACAATTTTTTTTCAACTTACTGATGTTAAAAAGAATAATTTAAAAATTCAAATTGTAGATAATTAATGTCTAGAGGTCTAGAGTCTATATTGTCAAATTTTGAGTGAAATCGGTTGTGTACACTCTACAGTGGTGTTTGAAATGTTGAGAATGGATAAAACGGCTTTTAATACACAACCAGGATAGTAATGCAGCTGTGTGTACACAGTCAGGATAGTGTACCTGCGCTGCACTGCTACACTAAATAAATGTTATCCTTAATCTTAGCTTCATGCACACAAAATTATCATCATATGGGACTGACTAAGATTTGGACTTATCGACTGAAAGAATGACATTATTGGCGAGTGAGAAAGGACTTCGGCATTGACTAATTTAGAATCTATTAATGAATGTGTAATAAACAGCCTTACAAGTTACAAGTAGAGATGGTAGACACTATTTCAGGACATCCACTCCCACGTTTACGTATGACGCCAGCATGAGTACAGCAGACAACAACCTTCAACGTTTGCGCGTGCACGTGCTTGATGTGATTTGGGTAGCAATAAAATAGTGTTATAGTACTTCCATGTATCACTCCCGCCCCCGTCTTCAGTCATTCACCTTTCTAATTTCTCCCACCTCCATTATCCCTATAAACAGAACCCCATTATTCCTATTATAGACACCGATCTCATTCACCTTTCATTCACCTGTCTCGATCCCCATGGGCGGATCTAGCTTTTTGCCAAGAGGGGCCGGGGGCGGATCCACGGGGGGTCTCAATCCCTTCCATTAAAATATTATCTCCCTTTATCACCCTACTCATAGTCTTGCAATCTTTAATTGAGTCTTCCTTTCAAATTCAATCACTCTATATTCCTTCTTTCATGAAAAGTCAATATCTTTTCACATTTTATCATTCTAGCTCTTCTTTTCGAATTCTCTCACTAAATTAGACATCTCTTTCATGAAAACCTCTCTCAATTTCTCCTGTCAACGCGTTCTTATGTGTTGTGTATCTCTTCTTCTAACTCAAGTTAACACAATTGATAATAATAATGAACTGTATTAATACACGGCAAACAGATATTTAATTTCTATTGTTACTAAAAGTTCAACGACTTAAAAAAATTAATCATCCTATACGATAATGGTAACCCTATCAAACTTGCCTATTTACATCAGCTTTACTTACAATAAAAAATATTATTAATTTGGAAAATAATAGCAATAGAATAGCAATAATAATGATAATAAGAATAGTAATGAAATGATAATGAATCTAATTATCACTAATAATAATAATGGTAAAAATACTGATAATTATGATAAAAAATAATGCTAACCGTTATTATTACTATCATAATAACAATAACAACAATAATAATGATAACAAAACTGATAATAAAAATAATATTGATAAAATAATGAATAATACAATTTTTGAGAAGATAAATCGAATTTAGATATAATTTCAGTGAGGCTACTATTCATAGTATTCTCTTGTAATAGAAACTGTTTGGAAGTTTGCCCTAGTAAAAAAAGAAACCCGAAAAACAAACAGTTATTGTGACCGAACTATGAGCTGTATACAAATAATATTTTCCTTTCTATAGAGTAGGAGTAATTTTTTAAAATTATACTTTGATTGCATTAGTCCACACACGCTTCACTAGTTATTTACTATAGTCGTATCTGTATTATACTCGATACCACATACAGATATTATATGCATTATTATATATACATAATATGTATAATTATGTGTATTTACATGTATATGTTTATGTATGTGTGTACGTCTATGTATATGTATATGCCTATGTGTATTTAGGTATATGTGTATGTATTTTTAGGTATATGTATGTATAGGTATGTTTATGTGTACAGGTTTGTATATAGTTATATCATAGACCCAATAAATACTTTACTACACAAACCGCACTTTATGTTGTAATAACAAATCTTTCAGTTGACGTTTCATCATTTTATGAAGCACTAATACAATGAAGTTTGAACAAAGTCTGTTTGCAATGAAAATTCGATACTATGAACCACACAAAGAACAAACCGCCACTCATGCTAATCATTAATATGATTATTTTTAGATAGCTTGAATGTAAAGTTGATAAGTGCTCCGTCTTTTACATCATAAATCTACAATTTTTTCAGTGCTCTTCATGTGAAAATAAGCCTGCATGAAAAGACAAAAAACCACAAACTCGAACATTCCTAAAGCTCCGATAGACATTTAAAAACAATGACAAAACATCCGATCAAGAATAAGGGTTTGTACCGAAGGTTATATTTGATATATATTAATTTTGCAGAAGTGTTGTTTTACTAACTAGTACATAGTTGTCTTCTTGTCCGTCTTTCGGATGGTGACGTTAAAAGTCGGTCCCCAGACGTAAATAATCATATCTGATTGATCGATACACGTCTGTAAAAACCCAAATACTCACACACTCACACACGCACACGAAGGATTGTGTATATCAGGTAATTCCATTACATTTGAACCGATACGTCCAGCCGTAAGTTAGTTCTTACAGTCTGCACTTGTGTTGAATTCACACTAACTTTCGACATATACTGTAACTCGACATTTTGGTCTGATTTATTTAGATTTGTGAAACGTAGACAAAAGGGTGAGAATCAGTGACTGTTAGGTGATTACGAAGCATGGATGGTGATTGCTCGAGGGATGATCAATTGGTTGATGCCGTGCATAAGAAGGGTGTAGATTTACTCCCCACAGGGTGTGGAATCGATCATAAAGGGTATAAAATTCAACCCCACGGGTGTAAATTTGAACCCATTTTTTATGAAAATGGAACCAAAATGTGTTAATTAAGCGGTGCAAATTTCACTCCTTAAAGGTATTATGTCCCTTTTGCAGCCAACCTCAAATTCTGTAGAACTTTGCAGGAATTATGAATATGTCATGAATGTCCTATCTGTGAAATTTAAACGTTAGCAGTGTCCTCATATTAAAATTATGCAAGGAAACCCGTTTACTTGCTAGACTTCACTGTCAGACACTATTGAGTGACTGACTGGCTTTTTTTCTTCTTTGGTAATAACATATACATGAAAAGAGTTGTAAAGGGTACATGAGCATTTGTCTACATCAATAACCCACTTCATGTGATGGCCAAGATTAAACTGATAGAATCTTTGCGCAGCATAAAACGTATGACCATTCAGTAAAATTGTCCGAAAATCAAGACTATTACTTTTGGGCTCTATAGCCCTAAAGTCGATTTGACAACTAATAGTCATTATTTTCCCACTTGAAGACATTTTCAAGCCCCACCTTTTTTAGGGAAGTTCTAAATTAGTATTATCTTTCAAATGAAGTTGGAATTTAACTTTTTCATTTTTTTGGCCTGCAAATGGGACATAGTACCTTTAAAGGGAGTACAATCATAACCTTGGGGTGCAAATTTACACCTTATTATTATTTTTTTTTTACTACCTACATTGGGGAATAAATTTACTCCCTGAGGGTTGTCACTTATGCGACAAGCAGTTATACCTATAGGGAGTCAATTTACACCTATTTTTCTCTGTGTGTAAGGGAAATTGAAAGAAACAAAATCATATAAGGACCCACACAAGACAAAACTAGTCTTACATGTTTGATGACTTGAGCTGCACTGTTAGATTTTAATACAACCACAAAATGGCTGCCAAGATGGCTGACATGCAGTCCATCAAACAATAATAACCAATCACAAGATTGGACAAGAAGTAAGTAACCAATAGAAAAGCTTGTAAAAGATAGAGTGCCATGTGTCTATAGTGTGCTGGGTTGAATAGGCAATATATAGGAAGAGTGTGTGTGTGTGTGTGGTGCTATGGCAGATAATGTGCATAAGGATGAATGAATAGGGACAGAACAATAGAAGCCAAGAGCTAGCAGATATGAGATAATGAATGTAAGTCAGAAGTGCACTGAAGCATAACGTAGTGGAAAGCTAAATGTACAGTGTAAAATAAACAAGTAACCATTCGGATCGGTCAGTAAAATTAAAACCTTACATTTATATCCCCACTTCTTTCTCGCATATGTATGCAAGTTGTCTGGAGCACTCTTTATCAAGCCACCTATATGGATACAAATATGCAAATCGAAAACAGTTTCCATTGTTATCGAACGAAAGATCGTCAAAATTTGTATATGTAAGACTTGATCCGTCTAGCCACCTTGCCTCACTGAGACTTGAGCCGGTCAGACCGATCCAGCGGTTCATCATAGCACCACCTACGAAGTCCTGTTCCTCTTGCGACTCGATGAAGACCAGATGGGATCCGTATTGGGAACAAGCTGAAACCGCGGATGCATGACTCATCTTGCAAGTGCTGAAATTGTAGAACGACCCACCGTATTCATGTTCCACCGGAGGAGATGAACATTCTAAAAAGATGAAGGAAATATGTAAATTATTCGATCTTAAATAAGTAGACAAATAATTGTTTTGGGTAAAAAAACTGAAATAATGATGATGATGATGACAACAACAAAAACGATAATAATGAGGATAATAATAATATTCATACAAATAATAAAATGTTAATAATGATGTTAATGAATACTACTTATGATTATACAAAATAATAATGATATCAATAATAACTAGATTTGTAATACTTGTTTGGAACAAGTATAGGTGGGCTGATCCATAAAAAATTGAGACAAAACAAAGGGCACATTTGAGATATCTTATTGTCTCAGCTACAACATACTCGAAGTTCAGCGTAATCGAAGCTATAAAACGACGTAGATATTGCTCGCGAAAGACGGGAATGTAGCATCGAGTTTTGAGAAAAAGTCATGTCCCATAGAGAATACACGCAAACTGGAAGAATGGACATGCCTCCTTTAATCGCAAAAATACGCCATGATGCTTTTGTCAAAATTAAAATTGTGACTACTGCATTTGTAGAACATTGTCTCAGCTAAAACATATTCAAATTTAGAAGAAAATTGATCAATATTAACAGAGATACATTCAATTTTCCAAAAATATGATGACGACATAATATACAAATTGAAATTTTGAGTTCGGAGGCCATTATGATGACGTCATGAGTTAATTGAGGGTCAAATGAGACATGAAATCATATCTCCAATTTATATTCTATCACAATATGAAAAAAGAATTAGAGTCACCTTGCATCCTAAAGAGCTACATAGATTTTGTGTATGTTTTTGTCCATAATATGCTATGTAATACATGAGCTCGCACGCACAGAAATTTATGTTAAACGGTCGATCATTACGTTATTAATAGTCATAAAGAGATAAACATGGTATCAATTTGTTTTGTAAAAATATGTGGAATATCATGAAAGAAAAAAATGCCGATTCTATGTTGTGTAATAGTTTTACGCGCGAAAACGCGCGCGCATGCGCGTGTAAGCGATTTTTTATAAAATGCTTAAAATGGCCTAAAACGTATGCAAAATGATTTTAAGACTATTTTGAGCATTTCGAAATTTTGCGCGCGCACCGACGCGCGGACGTACGCGTACGCGCGCGTTTTTTTACATGAAATTGACCGGACGGATATTGACCTTAATCTTGATAAATATGAATGAGAAATGCCTTTCCGTTATGACTAGATATGATCATGAATTGATTTTCCGAAAATTTTACAAAATGGCGCCAAGATGACGTCATCAGTGAAGGTCACTGTTGAAAACATTATTGTGCTTTGTACATAATATGCCTATACATGTGTGTGTCAAATTTGAAGGTATTTGATTGAGCCATTTTCAAGTAATCGTGCTTACAAAAAAGTGGTTAGATGTAAGAAAAATAAATAAAGGCAATTCTAACGAAATTATAAGGTGGTCTGTACGTTATACAGCCCACCTGATAATAAATAATAAAGGCAATTCTAACGAAATTATAAGGTGGTCTGTACGATATACAGCCCACATGATAATAATGATAATGATAATAATGTATTGTTTTATTGTTATTTGGGAGAGGGGTAGTGGCTAGACCCGTTTGATAATGATCAAAATAATGCATGATGTCACTTCATTCCCGCCCCCCCCCCCACTACGGGGTCGGAGGGACCGCATGCGTGTTCCCAAAATGTCCGGTAAAGGGGTACTTTTCACGCACCAATGTCCGGCTCGTAGTACACAAAAATCCGGCCCGTTTTGACTTAACACACCGGACTTAGGGGGTGTTTTCAAAAGGAGGGAACATGCATACGCGTACCCTAAATAACACTGAGTGGGGGAGGGGGGGGGGGCTTCATTATTTCTCTTACTTACTGGAGGTTGTGGTTTCTTGTGATGTCGATGTTTCTGACATCGTGGGCTTGGTCGTCTCGTCCATAGTCAATGATTCTCTTGACTCTGAAACGTTTTTAACAAACATTGCTGAGTTAAATGATCATGATATACCGTGTGAGTCCAAAAAATGTTTATACTCAGAAAATTGTCATTTATTTCAAAAGTTAGCTATGAACAAAAGGTTATCATAAATGTTCGAAAGAGTGTTATGTCCAGAATCGTTTGGTATCATTTTTGTGTAGTATGTGATCATGCTTGGATGAACAGGAGGCATTGTTTGCGATAGTGCAAACACCGACTTGCGAAAAAGTATTCAAGTGAGAGAATTAATTGAATGTATCAAATGAGATGCATTGCATATGCTTTTTGCAGAAGCAAAGTTACACACACGCAGGCAACTTTTTATGTGTGTGTTTTGGAGGAACCCCCCCCTTTGTTTTTGTTTTTTATATTAAAATTTAAAAAAAAATTGTGTTAATGGGTGACCCAAAAAGCTGACCCCCCCCCCCCCCCCCCCCAACGAAACGAAATATCGATCGGCTGTTCTTTGTTCTTTGATTTTTGACATTTGACATTATATATGTGTGTCATGATTAATTTTGTTAGGAATTAATACCTAAAGCCCAATTGTTTCATCCTAACATCACATAAGTCGTTTGGCGCAAGTTGATATTTGCACTCTCTTAAACAATGTATACTGGTCATTCTAGCGTGAACACATACCACACAAAAATGATACCAAATGTTTCGGGAAAAACACTAATTCATAAAATGTAAAATAATTCACGGTACATAGATGATTTTTTAAAAATAATTAGCAATTTTCTAGGTGTAAACTTTTGTTTAGGACTCGCACTGTAGTTGACGGTTCCAGTGGCGGATCCAGGGTGGGGGGCGCCCCCCCCCCCCCCCCTGAGAAAAAAAACGTGTAAAAGCACGTTCATTTTTACTTTTTTGGGGAGATGGGCCCCCCTGGCGTTCAAGAGGGGGGAGAGGGGGGGGGTTGAGGTAATTTCAGCACACTAAATTTTATATTGATTTCAAATGTTGCCCCCCCCCCCCTTAGAAATCCTGGATCCGCACCTCGATGGTTCAGGACTATGAAAAATGAAAACACACTTACAACACAATGAGATTAGGAATGACATCCAGGATTAGAAGACCCGGAGAAGGCCAAAACGAAGAAAAATTTGCTCTATGAAAACATAGTCAGATAAAGACTGAGAGAGAGAGAGAGAGAGAGAGATAGGTAGTGGCTAAACAATTTTTCACGATTATGATAATAATTGGATGCATGATTTAGGGGACGAGATTAATCTTTAAACGTATTTTTGCTGTAACTCGTTTCTTGTTGTTAAACTTGTAAGATGAAAAAAAGAGAATTAAGGGCACTGTCCCCCTATAAAGTATTTTAGCGACAACCATAAAAGACGTAGAAAAATAGAGTCAGATAAAGATAAAGAGAGAGAGAGAGAGAGGGAGGGAGAAAGAGAGAGGGGGGGGCTCTATTGGTATTATGATAATGATAAAATGCACGACGTCATCTCCATGTTTCTGTTGCTAAGACATACTATTACTAGAGGTAGTGGTGTTTTGGGAAGTCGTCGTGTCTGAGCGTTCCGACATCGTAGTCCTAGGGCTCATCGTAGGCTTGGTCGTCGCTTCCGTCGTTGACTCTGTGATCTCTGAAAATAACAACAAAAAACATAACTGAGGTAAACGACGATGCATAACATTGTATTGTATTGAATTGAATTGAATTATTTCCTCTGAGTCTCCAGGCGCGCTTTTGGTCAAGGTACGGGCTCCTGGGTACGGGGATAGGATCTTGGGGGGGGGGGGGGAGAAAAAATAGAAACCGGAAAATAATTGTCCTGTTGGAATTCTATAAAATAAAAACAATTCCGGGAAAGGACCACGAGGTATTTTCTTCTTAATTATCAACATCTTCTTCTTCTTTTTCTTGCAGTTGCAGTACCGGCTAACGTCATGTATTTGCGTACTGATGAGGTTCAGTGTATACTGTATGTAAAATGTCTAATAACAGATACAGCAAACTACGTGCAAGTAAAAACAGCTTCGTGGAAGTAAAACAACTACGGACATTTTGTTTACCCCCTGTAAAAAGTCTAATCATGCTCCTTGTGCATTACTTGGACATCCCTCCCCCGATACGCCTATTATAATACACCTACGTTCATCGCAGTGTCTCCCTTGAAACCCGCTTGAGCAGTGACAGTTGCAGTCTACCATAGTTTCCTCACACCAGCCGTTTTTACAGAGGTTTTTGCCACAGTCTGCGAAATAAGTAATAAACGGGATAAAACTCAGTACTGATAAACAAATTATCATTAAATTGTGATTTGTTAGGTGTGAAAAGTTAGATGTACGGGCTTTTGACAAATTAACATATAAACGATAAGCTAGACTAATTTTAATGCATTTTTACCAGGGCTTAAATATCAAAGGCCATGAAGACCATACACCATGGCCATCGGATACCCCTTTCATTGGTGTCAGTGCCCGTTCAAAAATGTAATTTTTTTTGCTTGGTGATTTTCAGTGCCCTTGGTGACCAAACCTCTTTTTTCTCCCACGTCAATTGTTCCTGGCTTTATTTTTTCATAGATAAATGTATGGTTTGGGATAGAGTTGCAATTGGCTTTTAGGTTAGGGTTAGAGTTAGAGTCAGGCTTTAGGGTTAGGGTTGTATATATTACGTTTTCTAGTTACAGGAAAATCCAACCTTTATAGACAACCACTTTAAAAAAAAAAGGAAAACGTCAGAAAGGAGACTCGTCAAAGTTTGTATGAAATCGGACCAAAAATAAGAAAGTTCTGAATTTGTTAAAGTTGTAATCACTATGCGTATACGGGCACTTCGAATTCGCTCAATTGGTACTGTCAATTTGACGTAGCGCCAGACAACTTTTAAATTTGTGTCAACACGCAATTTTTTTCAAATTGTTTGACCTTAGAGAGCTTTCGTTAGAGGACCGATGATAGTATGCTATCTGTAATAATTATAATTTTTTGTAGTGCCCCAAGGGAGAAGGCACTTAAGAGAAAAACGGATATTAATATAAATAAATAAACGGGAGAGTACTGTTGTCCCTGACTACGCCATAATCAATTGAAAATTTATATAGATTTATTGATCTCAAATTTCAATCTTTCATAACTCCTTTATTATTAATACGCGTTGTTTCAAAATGTCGCAATTCGGTTTCTCTTATCTTTTCTGCTTTCATACAAGTGTACTTATTAGAAAGATTGTATCGCCTTTTAATAACTCGGTTAGTGTATAGTAAAACTTGACGTGGAGCAATGTCCGCTAGAAGCAAGAATCTTACATCCCGGTCATATCTAGATATTCCTGCCTGCACGCTGATAAAATAAATTGCGATACAGGTGGCCCTGTCCTAAGTGTAATGATTTTTGTTTTTGAAATTAAGATAGTAATAGCAGTAGCAGCAGCAGTAGTGGTCTTCTCGCTCTTTTGAACAGCTTTGTAATCAAACGATTGCTGTTTCTTTTCGGCTGGAACGATTTCATAATCTAAATAGGTTAAACCAATAGGATGGCAATGTCATTGCGTCGGGAAAAGTTGTTGTACCCTAAAATATTTTCGACATTCGATTGAGTTAAAACAGAACAAAAATAAATGAAACATAGTTATGAAAAGAATTTTGTTTTGGTCGTAATGTGACAATAATTTCGTTGCTTACATCTTTTAAAGATGTGTTATAATTATTATAATTATTATTACTGTTGTTGTCGTTATTATTATTACTATTATATTCCTATGTATTAATATAATTATTATCTTCATTGCGATTATCATAGTTTTTTCATCTTTATTATTACTATTACATTATCATGATTACTACTATCAGTAGTATAAGTCGTCGTCATATTAGTAGTAATAGAAGCGGTAGTAGTTGTAGTAGTAGTAGTAGTCGTCGTCGCACTAGTAATACTATTATTTTTATCATCATTAGTAGTAGTCGGGGCTGTTAGGGATATATAGGGGTTGTTTGGTGCAGATTCTTCTAAAAGCACCAAATTTGGCCCAGAGGTAGCTTTTACTACAATATTACGGTTGATGGACTTGATCTTTAGCTCAGATGGCGACCATTTTGGATTTGACCAATATGACCACCATGACAGCCCCAAGGAGACTTCACATTGGTAAAAGAACATGCTAATCAGATTCCCTGACTCTGAAAACCCCATAGTAACTGTTATCATACTAGCCCTTTTCCTTTTGAAACTACACTTGATCTTTAGCTCAGATAGCGGCCATTTTGAATTTGACCAATATGAACAGCATGACAGCCCCAAAGAGACCTCACATTGGTAAAAGAACATGATAATCATATTCTCTGATTCTTAAAACTCCATATACATATAAACTTTCATCATACTAGCCCAAATCCTTTTGAAACTACACTTGATCTTTAGCTCAGATGGCGGCCATTTTGGATTTGACCAATTTGACCACCATGACAGGCCCAAGGAGATCTCACATTGGTAAAAGAACATAATAATCAGATTCTTTGATTCTTAAAACCCTATATATATATATATATATATATATATATATACACTTTTATTATACTAGCCCATTTCCTTTTGAAACTATACACTTGATTTTTAGCTCAGATGGTGGCCATTTTGGATTTGACCAATATGACCAGCATGACAGCCCCAAGGAGACCTCACATTGGTAAAGGAACATGATTATCAGATTCCCTGACCCTGAAAACCCCATAATACAGTGCGTCTCAGAAAAAACGAAACCGAGAATTATCGATGTTTTATCATAACTTAATCACATTTATAATTAATAAATGACACATATTTGGAAAGCTTAGATCCTCCTCTTTCATTTGAAGTAACTAATTATGATGCATATTTCACGCATGAGTGATTAAAATCAATTTGAAGAGAGTAAACCGAAAAGTCTTTTGGCTGGCGGTATCTGAATTTCAAAGAGAAAATCACATTTCTAGAAAATTGGGTTTCTGCCCTTTCATATGACACCTCAATCAAGAAAAATTAGCAAGGAATGACAAAGTTCTGTTTGTTTAAAGTAGCCCTTACATTTTCATAATTTTAGCAAACAAATTCGTTTTCACTGGCTGCCTGCCGTAGCAAAAAGCAGAATAGACAAAGACTTAGCTCCGTTTCGTTGACAATCAGCCATGCATGAAGTCTTTCGTCTACGGCTGATTGTCAACGAAACGGAGTTAAGTCTTTTGTTAATTTCGTTTGTTGATACGGCAGGCAGCCAGTGAAAACGAATTCGTTTAATACAAATAATGGAAATGCAAGCACTACTTTAAACAAACAAAACTTTGTTATTCCTAGCTCATTGTTTCCTGATTGAGGTGTCATAATTATGAAAGGGCAAATACTCAACTTTCTAGAAATGTGATTTTCTCTTAAAAATTCAGATATCGTCCGCCAAATGACTTTTTGTTTTCCTCTCTTCAAATTGATTTTAATCACTCATGCGTGAAATATGCATAATTATGAGTTGCATCAAATAAAAGAGGAGGATCTAAGCTTTCCAAATATGTGTCATTTATCAATTATAATTGTGATTAAGTTACCATAAAACATCGATAATTCTCGGTTTCGTTTTATCTGGGACGCACTGTATATATATATCAACTTTCATCGTATACTAGCCCTTTTCCTTTTGAAACTACATTTGACCTTTAGCTCATTTGAGAACAAAATAATGAAACCTACCCGGGAGTCTGCATATTCTATTGCCGCCTGTGATCCCTTCTTTTCTCTCCCTTCGGTGGCACCCGCCGATGACAGAAGGGAAAGGAATAAGTTTGGGGATGCTCTGCACCATGCTGCCATTGTGGAGTCGCTTCATCTCACACTTGTGGGACATAGGCAAAGTGTAATTTAGGCCGAACCCGTCTGGACAATTTGTCTTAGCCATCTTGGACAGATCCGATAACACAGGCAAGGCTGTGAGGAATATATTATACAATAATTGCTAGTGGTCCTCTTATTCTCCTACGCCTCTTCTACCCGAGCCTCCTTCTCCACATCCTCCTTCTCCTACTACCTACATCCCTCTCCTCCTACTCCTCTTCTTCCTTCTCCTCTTCTGCTCCTTCCCTCCTTCCTCTCCTCCCCATTCCTCATCTCCTACTCATCCCCATATAGCCCTCCGCGAGTCTAATCCCCGATCTTCCCACTACTTCCCATTCATCCTCCTCCTCTTTCTCTTTCTCCTTCTCATCCTCCTCCTTGTCCTTTTTTTTTTTTTATCTTTCCCTTCCAACCTTTCCTCCATCTTGGAGATGCAGTCTTTCTTAAAATAGTTTGAAACATAAGCTGCTTGTTCGACACAGCCAGAAACAGGCAGATCTAGGCTCTGCCCAAGGCTTTAGGAATTGTGATAACGTGTCAAATTACAGTCTGTGCTTGCGGTCTAATTAGGTTCTTCACCTCGCTCCTATTTCGCTTCATGTCGGTAATTTTGAAAGCCAACTATTTTTCAGCAACATTCGTGAAATCATACAAATATGACGAATATGTTAAAGGTAAAGACCAGTATTGGAAACGCCCCAATTTCAAAAAATAAAATGGAAACTCTTATTACCAATCATGTGAAAGAATATGTTTTGACTAATACATGATGATAAAAATTTTGCCGGGAAACCGCCTACTAATTGATATATTTGGTAAATTAGTTTATCTACATGGTCTGTGAGAGATAAACGCACGTGTCGCGTACGCGTGCGTATAGTCTCATATACATCTTTCTGTGTACAGTGCTTGTAACTTTACGAAGACTGGGTCAAATTTCTTATCATTTTGATGATTCCAGAACCTTGCAGTACACACCAATACTTATATGCTAGATGATCAACCTTTTCTGATCCATTCCACAACGTTTCTTCCACAATGCAATCGCATGACCATAACAGGTCTTTAGCTTTAAAGGTACTATGTCCCTTTTGCAGCCAACCTCAAATGCTGTAGAACTTTGCAGGAATTATGAATATGTCATGTATGTCCTATCTGTGAAATTTAAACGTTAGCAGTGTCCTCATATTCAAATTATGCAAGGAAACCCGTTTACTTGCTAGACTTTACTGTCAGACACTATTGAGTGACTGACTGGCTTTTTTTCTTCTTTGGTAATAACATACATGAAAAGAGTTGTAAAGGGTACATGAGCATTTGTCTACATCAATAACCCACTTCTTGTGATGGCCAAGATTAAACTGATTGAATCTTTGCGCAGCATAAAACGTATGACCATTCGGTACAATTGTCTGAAAATCAAGACTATTACTTTTGGGCTCTATAGCCCTAAAGTCGATTTGGACAACTAATAGTCGTTATTTTCCCACTTGAAGACATTTTCAAGCCCCACCTTTTTTAGGGAAGTTCTAAATTAGTATTATCTTTCAAATGAAGTTGGAATTTTTTTGGCTTTTTCATTTTTTTGGCCTGCAAATGGGACATAGTACCTTTAAGTCACAATACATGTAATACTTACCAAAGGACAAACAGGTTATGGTACCAAATAGCAGCTTCCAAAATACACCTATCTTTGGGTCTTTAGCCTGTATTTAGAAAGACATATTAATGTAGTTTAAAATCAACAAGAACAATAACAACAAAATAAAATAATGATTGTGATATTCATACGGATGATAATGGTGATGATGATGATGATGGTGATGATGCTTATCACGAAGGTATGTATAAGAGCAATTACCGTTACTTGTACAGCACATTCATGTATTACTAACGTAACATAATTGTTGAGACTTTCACATCTGTCATCGGTATTTTATATAGGTTTTCTTGGCGTATTTCGGAGTTTTCCAGCAAATTTGGTAAAGGGTCATTCCATTTAGTGTAAACAATATTTTTGTTGAAGATTATCATTTAATTTAGGGGATGTTGTAAAAGGTCGGAAGGTATCAACGTGTTCAGGGAACCTCCCTGCACAATTACGAAGTGTACTACCTTAAAAATATGCTGCTGGAAAAAAATGGCGGCCTTTTTCAAACTTACTGTTGAACTATTTGTCGACTTATTTTTAACAGAACCCATATTACCATGTGTGAGGTGTCATATGAAAGAGAGATTCATTTCATACAAGATGATAACACATATTATAGCTTTACGGATGATTTGAACACCAATTTCAACTTAATTGCTTTTGTAACAAAACAGTTATAGTTCGAAAGTTAACACTTTGAATTGAGCTAAAATAGCAATTTTGGTTGATAAGGGCTGTTAACTACTTAACAACGGTAACGTAATTAAATGAAAAATTAAATATATCGCGAGTAGATGCTATCAGAGAGAAGATTACTATTTCGATATGAAGTATGATGTCAGGTGATGCAGTTTCATAATATATTAATGACGTATCTCTCTTAGTTCCCGCTGATATGTTAATACTATGTCTGCCAACCAATGTACAATGTGCTCCCAGAAGACAAATTAGGCTTTCGGTCAAACTAATAGATACTATTATTAAACCTGATTAATTTCAGATCATTTCATTTATTTATTTGTACGTCAAGGATCATCATATCAAGTGACAAACATGATTTGCAGTCTGAAATATGTACAGTGCTTGGTGTTGGTCAGAACTTTCATCCTACCCCCTGCCTCCTTTGAAATGCCCCCCCCCCTCATTAAAACCAAGAGATTTTCTGGGATGGGGGCAATATGTTGTGTGTGTTTAAAAATGTAGGCGATATATATAGTAAGTGATACATAAAATAAAATCTGGAACCAGATGAAAATCATGAGTTTTAGTCTAAATCATTACAATAATGGATGGTGGAGTTCAGTATTAGCACCCCTCCTTCTGTGACCCTCTCCCTCCTGCGAAAAACTAGAGCACTTTGTGCAAAGCAATATTTATTAATTAGATTGCAAACGAAAAAGAGACCAAATAATCTTCACACGGCATTGGAAAACTTAATTAATAGACTATAGTGAAAATATATGTTAGTACGTGTGCTTTCTTTCTTTCCGCCCCGCCCCCTCCACACTCTACATTATCAGAACTGTGGCCAATCCAATATTTACAGATATTGTTTTCGTAGCAAAAGAAAGAAAATGACATATTCGTCATGCGCATGTATATACTGGACGGTTTTGGTTGAAAAGTTGTACGCCTACCTGTTTATTTTGTTTTTTAGTAGAAAGATATTGGTAAAAGTCATCATAAAATGCAACCCTACGCCACTACCGCTTCTGTGACTTGCCAATGCTCCCACCCCCTCAGACACGCACACACAAACACTCTCAAAATGAATAAGATAAACTGGTGCAAAGCATTATTAATGTTAAAAGTACAATAAATTGGATAAATAAATCACAAATACTTCAAAATACAATTAGAATCAAACGATACAGGGAAAGCTCTGACATTTTCCGCTCTCCCCTCTGATATATGGCTTAAATCCGGATAAATAAATGTTACATCAAGATCTAATCTACACGTATGTGGAAGAAACCAATTATCAGGACATCACTGAAATAATATGAGACTTAGACTAAAGTATAGACAGGATGCTGTGTTAAAAGATTATAATATAATTCATTTTTCAGTTTAACTTTGCTGAGTTGTGTTCGTCCGACTTTATTGGATTTCATCAAAGTTACTATCGCTTTGTGAGGAGCGTTTGGTTGCTAAGCAACAACCATGCCGATCCGGTGATAAACTATCGAGAACATAAATTTCTTTGTATATCTATAAACTTGCTCATTACGAAGAGAGGCATGAAAGTCGGCAGAAATATGCTGTCACCATGGATCTACTACGAAGTATGTCCATGCTGTCACTAAGAATTTGTTATGTTGCTACCCATCAATTTCATCGAGTGAATATGTCGATGGGCTTTTAATGGTACTGTATAACAAAGTCTTCTTCTCACTGTGGATGAAAGTGACTCATAAAATTATGTATATGATTATACATGCGTTTGCAGATAAATGGCGCTATACAAATGCTGTTCATCATCATCATCATCATCATCATTATAAAAATATCTGTAAAACGTTGAAGATGAACAAATATTGTGGAGTAATAAACACAAGTGGAAATACAAATGTGTCATTTTTGATCGTATAGATTTATAGTAGGGCTGAATAAATTACGAGATATGAAGAGAAGGTTGAGTTGAGGTTGTTTTAAAAAAACAAATAATTTGACAAGTTTTTAACCATAACAATCTACGCCTTGTTATGGAAAACTATTATTTCGTCATGTAAAATACGCAAGACAAGATGTATTCAAGCGCTTAGCCGCAAACTCGGATATGACTTTAATTTGGCAACTTGCTGACTGGATATGAGGTCACAAAAGGGGATAGAATGTAAACTATGAATTTTACCATTTATTATCTTCCTATTTAGACTAGAAATCATGATTATCACCTGGATTCAGATTTAGTTATGTATCACTCAAAAGATTTCCTGCATCATTATTGCCTCCATCACAAAATTTCTATTAATTTCAGTGGGTTGGTGGGTGGGAGGCATTTCAAAGGAGGGAGGGGGTAGGTATGAACTATGCACATGTTTAAGACTCAAATCATGTCCGTCACAAAGAATCAGGTCTTATTTTATGTATTATTGAACGGATAGCCAAATTTGGTTTCTGAGAACACATATTTTATCGGTTGCTATGAATGTTATCATCGTAGCAACGGGAATTAAGAGAGTTATATCGATCAAGTATGAAGAAATTGCATCACCCCGATCATTCTTCCCATCGAAATAGTCATCTGCTTGGTGAAAGCGTCTACTACTTTTTTTCCATCTAACTATATTACCATTGCTAAGGAGAATACAGCCTTTATCAATTCATCATATTACAGCTCATATCAAAGTGTAAACTTTTGAGTGCTATAATTGTTTTGTTACAAATGCAATGAACTTGAAAACATAAGTATAATATTAAACACTTTTTTGGACAGTTTAAAAAAAAGTCCCAAGTAGGTAGTCGGCATAATTGTATGAATATGGAAATATATATATTTTGGGGCGATTTATATTTTTTTGAAGAAAAAAAAAAGGATAACAAGAAATCACATTCTGTGCTCAAAATTATAATAATAATCAATGCCAATTATTCCTGATCCTGTTAAATGATATAATCTTGTATGGTTTTTTTTTCTTTCATATGACACAACAAACATGGTAAAATGCGGTTCTGTTAAAAAGTAATCTCCAAAAGAGTTCAACAATAGTATAAGCAGCATATTTTCAAGGTAGTCCACTTAGAAATTGTGCAGGGAGGTGCCATTATAACGTTTACATCGACAAAAATGGAGTCAACATCAACAAATATTACAAAACTGGGATTTGCCCCCTAGGTAATGTATGATTCAATTCATGCTATATTGCATAAATGTATAAAGGGCAGGATTACGTGATCATGTCATTTTGAAATGTATGCAAGCTTGGCGAAAAACATACATAACCCATGAATTTGAATTTTCTTGTTTTCTTCTGTTGCTATTCTTCGTTTCCTCCTCTCTTTTTATTTTCAATTTCTGCATCCTTATTCTTCTTTCTTCTTCTAGGCCTTATTATGATCAAATGAGGCCGTTGAACAGTTGAGGGGAGCATGAAATTTGCCCAATAGACTGTGTATCGAATTTTCATTACGAAGACTTCAGTCGAACTCAAACTTTTGCTTTCTTTGGCTGAAGTCGCATGTACAATTACATTTCTTTAACTTTGAACCGCACAGCTATTATTCATTAAGTCATGAGTCACTCTCCTTTTCATCACACAAACATTTCTGTTTAAAGCATGACCCTCTGTTTTTTTTTCTTCTATTCTCTTTTTCTTGTTTGTTGTACACATTTATTACATCGTATTGTTTCGAAATGTGTCATGTATATGCTTACATTAAAACAGACAACAAGTACAATGGCAATGAAATCAAATTAGACTCATGGTGGCCATTTCACTACGATCAAGAAAAAAGCTGAAATACTTACCATCTTACAGATTAATCTTGAAGGGCTTCAAAAAATGATCAGACAGCACGCCCAAAACCTGAGGTCTTTCTCGGATTACAAATTAACAAAGTCGGAAACGAAGGATACGGTTGTTTGTTTACAGAAAGGCGGGAGTTATTAAGCGTCAGATTCAAACTGTAAACTAATGCGATCGATCAACGGAGATCAATGTAACTCGCGAGAGGCATATGACTTGATATCTACGCTCCGCCAATTGCAAATGGAAAATGATACGTTTCCTTTCTTTTCTGCCGGTGTCAAGTTTCGTATGAAAACGGAATCGATATGAGCAGATAGGTTCTAAAGGAAATACTGCCATCTGGTAGATACAAATTATGAGATGATGACGATTGGTGGATTGAAATTATGGGATAGATTAAAGGATAGCTCTGCAAGAGATGTAGCTAATATGATGATTGTTTGGTTTTAAGTTTTGTTTGGAAAGGTACCCGTTACTTTAGCAACGTGTAGTGAACAAACGTTACGGTATAGCTATAAAGGTCAATGATTGTTGTTTTAGCTCCTTTTTTGAGTGCTTTTGTTTGAGAAAACGCACGTTATTTCAGAAACATTATACCTTTGGGTCGTATCAGGGGATATCTCCTTGAGATAGTTATTAGCCCCGGTAATATTTAATAATAATAATAATAATAATAATAGCATAATAGTCCACTCCAAATTTTATTAAACCGAAACGGAAATGCTTTTTGCCCAATTGATCGTGAGCCCGGCAGCCACTGAGCAGCGTCAGATCGACGTTGCTCTATCCCTTATTGTTGAACGCCAAACAAGGTAGCAACAACTCCCATCTGTTGACGTCTTTTGGTATGACGCGGCCGGGGTACGAATCTACGACCTCCCGGTTGTGAGGCGGACGCTCTACTGACTGAGCCAACACTCTGGTTGTTTATATGTTTTTGCTTTTGTTTGAGAAAACGCACGTTATCTCAGAAATATCCATAATGTTGAATCGAAGTTAGGGGATAGCTCTGTTAGATAGGATGATTGAACTTGTATTGAGGAGCGGGAAAATCTATATTTTGTTACGCTAATAACATGCTAAAGTGGATAGGAAATTATGAGAATTGGAAAACCTATCAGCGCCAACGATTTTGTACACGAGTGGGTTGTTGTTTCTTGTTTAGGGGAAAAAACACGTTACCTTAACAACATTTTGAGTGGATAAAGATTGGGATAGCATTTAAGGATATATATTTATAGCATCGACCATTTGACTTGTTGAAATGCACGATACGATAGAAACAAGCTGATTAAATTTATAGGTGAGGTACAAAACAATCAGACTGTTCGAAAGCGAGCCTTATCACGATACCTTCCCTGGTTAAACAAATACCAGTATAAACGCGTCACACTTAAATGCTCTTGCTTTGATAAAATAATGGATTGAATCGTTTTCTCCCAAAGGTTGGTACTTTCAAAGGTTTGTTTATTCGAATTGTTCAAAACAAAAAAGGGCCCACTCCTCGGAATGAGGTTTGCAATTATGAACATTAACAATTCTCTCTTCTTTTCGGAAGACAGAACCCTATTCCATCTTCCGACTTATCACTATAAACCTTTGAAATAACGAGCATTCTGAAAAACGAACCCCAGAAGTATGATCGGTCGGAATACAGTATCTTTATGATTAATAAGCCTTGGGAAATATGAACCTTCCAAACTTTGAACTTTCAGAATAATAAAACATCGACAAAAAACAAAATAAACTAGGTTTAGTTCATGAGTAATTTTGAACATCATTTTGGTCATCATAATAATTGTCCCGACCGAAACGTTCTCTAAAATAAACAACAAAATAATAACCATGCTCAGAAGAAAACTGATGGAAATGTAATTTTCAAACATTGAGAAATTATGATATTTGGATACCTATCAGCGCCTTTGATTTTTAGAGAGGTGGGGATTGTTGATTTTGTTTGTTTGGGGAAAACACACGTTACCTTAGAAACATGTTGAGTGGATCGTAACTATGGGACATCATTAGAGAAAAGAAATTGATGGCGTCGACCGTTATTTTGTTGTCGTTGAAATGCACGTTAGGATAGAAACAAGCATTAAGAGACATGAAACATTAACAATTGTTGAAAAAGGAGACCTTGTGCACCGTCAGCCACTCTGATATTGACCTTCATCATATAACATTTGATGGATATTTCTGGCATGAAACAAGTCTGAATATTTTATGAATACTTGTATAATTGAATTCCAATAATGCGTCACGCTTTGATGTTCTTGCTTTGGTAGGATAATGGATATTATCGTTTCTGTCTCCCTCTCTCTCTCTATCTCTCTCTTGTACACACACACACACACATCGAAAAAGATCATATGAACGTATTTTCATTTAAATTGCACCTTTGGTGCCGCCATCCTTAGTGAAGCGATGCTTATGAAAGCGGTCTCCTGCACTTTTTTTTGCAGATAGTTAAGATAATACTTAACATTCATAATAATTTATTATAGAAATATTATGTTCGTTATGATATGTACTATATGTAAATCACATTTTGACATGAAGTTATTATTGTTCGCATATTTGAATTATACCTTACGTTTACATGTGTTTGGCATTCAGTTATGTTTTTGAACAAATTAGCAGAAATCAAATAAAGTCAGATCAAAAAAATGTAGCTAGTTTGTGAATAATTCACAAACTTTCACATCAATATTAGTAAAAATGTAATGTAATCATTTCTTTTAGTAATATCAGCTACTACTGTTAAACAATATGTTCAAACAGGTATATGAACAAATTGTTATTAATCAACACCGACATGTACTTAGATAATGTTAATATACATGCAGAATCAGTCATACATTTAAATAAATTTGATAGGGAGTATGGATATGGCCAGCAAAACTGTAACGAACAAGTTCGGAAACTTATCAGATAACAAGGGAACTATCAATTGCTTTGTGCAGCAGTTACTGAACACAAGTAAAATATAAAGGTGAAATTCAAAGAAGATCACAAATATGTCAACTAATGTAACACTAGAAACTGGTGAGCTAACAGGTGGCCTTCGTACAAGTTTTAGGTCAACTACATATCGGGTGATTTATAAAAATACAAAATAATACAACCACCTCCATAGCAGCTGGGATCTACGAGAGATTCGCCGGAAAAATAACGAAGTTTTAATGACTTCACTATATGGGCCAACACTGCCTAAGCAGACGACATCCCATAGAGAATGAACATAATTGCAAAGCTATTATTTCTCAAATTATAATGAGTTTAGAGTATATAAATGTAATGGCATGTCAAACTATTCAAAAGGGGATATGACCGGATTCTGATAACTAAAATCTTTTGCTTGTAAATACACAGGATAGGGGTTAATTAACAATCAAAGAAACCAGACTTTCAAAATGAAAAAAACCCGGAATAATATTAAGGATGGCATTTGTTCCCTCTTGAAACGCCGAACATACCCCGGTGTGTGCAGCTGAATATACAATGGCGTCTTATTTTGTTTACAAGCGACAGATTCCTTTATTTTTGTATCGCTGCATTTCTCATCATGCGCGGGGTTTAGAGTGAGGCAATAGATTATACATTTAGCCTGACGGTAGTGAAGTAATACCCCATTCACAGTGGTTTTGAAATTTGTAGCGGCGTTGTAGCGGAGCGGCGACACCGCCATAACACCGCTACAAATGCATTCACAGTAGAAAAGTTATCCCGCTGCAGCAGCGGGATAAATATCATGTACCCATTCACGCTGGAGCGGGTGATTTTTATTACCTCCGTAACAAACACGTGTATGCATGGCTCATGACCACAGAACTTAAGAGTTCTGTGCTCATGACCCGCGAGTGACCCCGATATGACCGGAAATACTTCAGCGCGGGGTTTTCGATTGCATGTCAAGTTGCTTTTTGTATCCTCGATCATATTACTTTTTAAAAAACTAGCATTTTTATTGCTTCCAGTCAGAATATTTTAATTTTTTGAAGTGTGAAATATTTTTATTTGGATAATTATAATATCTACATAATAATAAAATCAATTTGAATCCACTGGTTACTTTATTTCTATTTCACTTTATGTTCCCCATTGCTGGAGAAAAGAGGTCAGTGATAGGTAAGTAAACAAATCACACGTGTTTGTCGCGGTGTTATAGCGGAGAGCCTTCACACTGAGTAAACACCGCGACAGCAGCGGGACTGTCCCGCTGCTGTAGCTAGGCGAACCTAGCGATAGTTTGTCGCGGCGTTATCGCGAGGCGGTGTTATCCCGCGATAGTTTATAACGGGTCCGAGCCTTCACACTGAAGACAACACCGCGACAGCAGCGGGACAGTCCCGCTGCTGTCGCGGTGTTTGAGGCCACTGTGAATGGGGTATAAGAGAAAGAACTCGAGAGAAGATGAAAACACAGGCACTGAAAATGTGTGAGATGTCATGGGACATCGTCTGCTTGTGCAAGTCATGTCCATACTGTGATCTCACACATCTCAACAGCGTTCGGAGAGCTCTTCAGGTGCTATGCCGGGGCTGTATTTAAGCGTTTTGTAATTTATAATAATCATTACTTCGAATGTTTCCAAGCATTGAATTTTGATAACCTTGTCGAATCAAAGTTTCAACTTTGCAATAATGAAAATAAAGTTAGTTTTTAAAATCAATGAATATCTATTTTTAAAAAATCGCTGATTAAGCTGGCAACCAGGGGAGTATTTGGTAAAACAATAGGGGCGTTTCCACCTACAGAAAGAAGTGAGATTTAAAAGTCGGATTTTGTATCGCGATTCCGTGTGTGGACCAAACAAAAATCACTAATCCTCGCGATTCGCATCGCGATCCAATCTTGAGTAAATGATCGCGATAGTTTGCCGGGCGCTGTATGTGTGAATGGTAAAGAGAATTAAAAAAAAAAGAAACTAAAGGATTTATTTAATCTCAGAATTCCAAGCGCGCATACATCGTCGAGATCATCGAAATCCAAGTAAGACGAGATTCATGTATGCGCAGTTCGGACGTTCTTGCCGTAGAGCGAATATTCTCCCTGTATGTGTATGGTCGCTAAACAAAATCAATCTTTGCATCGCGATCCAATTCGCACTAAATTGACATGGTCGCAAAACAAAAATTCGATCTTTGCATTGCGATCAAAATCGCACTAATTGTTACGTGTGAACGGGCCAAAAGGCGGCCAGCGTTATTGCAGGTAGAACAACCATTGTAATAGAAGTAGGATATAAAAAGTCAATTCTATGCAGGAAGATACATTGATATTCTTCCGTTTTTCCTCTATTACAACGTTTCTTATAACATTTCCAAGCCCAAAATTGTTATTTGTTATGTTTCTCTGATTCTCTCTCTCCCTTTCTGTCTCTCTGTCACTATTCATCCAACCATTTATCTCTTTATCAAACACACGCATATATTGTACTCTCTTTCTCTCTTTCTTTCTGTCTCTCCTCTCTCTCTCTCCCTATCTCCTCCTCCTTCATATAGCTCAGGTAGTCTAATTTTTACTGGCTGGACTATTGAATATATATATATATATATATATATATACATATTTTGTACAGATTTTGGAGTAAACTGATCATGATCTAGCACGAGAAACCTATCATGGATGGGGAGACGATTATAATGAATGAATAACAAAATGTAAGGTTGCTGATGTGAAGAACAGTGAAAGTAAGGCAACCTCATCCTCCCTGACAGAGCGAGAAAAATTGTTTTGTAGTAGGTTACAAATCAATGTATAACGTTGTCTTGTTGCCAAGAGAAAAGACGACCCCAAATTTTACCTACATGGATATTTCCGGCACGAAAAAAGTCTGAATATTTCATGAATTCATATTATAATTGAATTCTAAACATGCGTAACGCTTGGATTCTCTGGCCTTGGTAGGATTATTGATGGCATCGAGGTTTTTTTGTCTCTCTCTCTCTCTCTCTCTCTCTCACACACACACACACCCACAAACGCGCACACACAATACACTCTAGAATTCATGCACAAAGATCATATCAACATATTTCAACTTAAAGAGAAGGTTCATTGATTTGAAAAACTAACTTTATTGTCATTATTGCAAAGGTGAAACTTTGATTGGACAAGGTTAGCAAAATTCAATGCTTGGAAACATTCGAAGTAACGATTATTATCAATTAAAAAACGCTTAAATACAGCTCCGGCATAGGACCTGAAGAGCTTTCCGATCGCTGCTGAGATGTGTGACGTCACATGTTGAACATGATTTGCACAAGCAGACGATGTCCAATGACATCTCACACATTTTTAGTGCCTGTATTGTCATCTTCTCTTCAGTTATTTCTCCTACTTAGCTACCGTCAGGCTAAATGTTTAATCTATTGCCTTACTCAAAACCCCGCGCATGGCATTATTTCAAGAGTGAACAAATGCCGTCAATGCTATCATTCCGGGTGTTATCGATTTGAAAGTGTGGTTTCTTTGAATACAAACATGGAGAGTAGCCATTTTGTTTAATACACCAAATTGAAAATGAATATTCATACGGTATGATGTAGGCCTACAGCTCTAACCTAATGACAAACCACCATTTGATCCATTGCCAATATGTCTACACCTAATTTGCAAGACAAAATGTATCAGACCTAATGAATGCAAGTAGACAAATTGATAAGTAGACACAACTCGCAACAAATCGCAGACACTCAAGGATCCGTGAAAGGAGAGGAAAATTTGTTGACATGTCAAAAATCTTCTTACGATTGTCCGCGGATTGATTTTTCCGTAAATAGCTCGTAACAATACGTAACTGCTCGCAAGCCGTATCCGGACACCTACACCCTAGGGCAACCATCATCTTTGATGAGTACCCTCCCGGGAAAACTACCCCCGGACAACTTCCCGAGACAACTACTCCCTAGGAAAACTGCCCCCGAACAACTACCCCCGGACAAATAACCCCTAAGACAACTACCCCCGGACAACTACCCCCAGACAACAACCCCTAGGATAGTTATCCTAGGGTATAATCGTCCTAGAGGATGGTTGTCGTAGGGGGTAGTTGTCTTGAGGGTAGTTGTCCTAGGGGGTAGTTGTCTGGGGGTATTTGTCCGGGGGAAATTGTCCTAGGGTGTAGTTGTCTGGGAGTTGTTGTCGGGGGGGGGGGTAGTTCTCCCGGGGGTAGTCGTCCTAAAGGGTGGTTGCCCTAGGGGTAGAAATTGTTGTTATAAATTGTTCGAATTGGGTAAACATTGCACATGGTAAACGATATTTTATTATTAGCCTTCTTATGAATATCCAAACCCATGCAGTTAAAGCGGAGAAAATTATTATTAAGCATTAAGAGGAGAAACGGAGTTGTTAAGTAGTTCATGGTAGAATAAGCTTATTGATGTTGACATCTTTTCCCGATGTGGGGTTGTATATAACTCGAAGAAATTATATAATTTCATTTTATATCCTCGCATTCTCTCGATCTATTTTTATTTTGTATTAAATACGTCTCTTTCAACTAAATTGATTATGTCTTTAGCATCTTCTTACATTATCTCACTCTTTATCTGTTCAATTGAAATCAACTCACTCTTTTATACCACTCATCTTTAAAGAAATGTCTTACTTTTATTGTTGTCTTACATTCTCTCTCTTTTTAAAATTCCATCTCTCTTCCATTAAATAAATCTTTCCCTTTATCACCTTCTCATATTCTCGCAATCTTTCTCGGAGTCTTCCTTTTATATTCTATCCCTCTATCATATCCTTCTTTCAAGTCAAATTTCTATCACTTTAAATCAATTATCTCTAAACCTCTCACTCCTTATCTCTCCCTTTTAATTACTCTTACTGAATTATACATCTCTTTCATTACAAATTATCTCAATTTATCTTTCCCCCACATTCTAATGTGCTTTGTGTCTCTCTTCTTCTTCTTATGAAACACAATTGACAGTATAGTAATTGCAATTAAGGTAATACACGCCAGACAATTATTATTTAATCGCTAATTGCTACTATTTCTATGAACAAACCTGTAATAGTGGCGACACCCATTGCAGCAAGATTGCCTATTTACATCAGCTTTACAAACAATACATATCATTAATGATTTGGAAAGTAATAGCTATAATAACAATGAAAATAAATTAGCAATAACAATATTGATTAATAATTATGATAACAGCAATAATGATGATACTACTAATAATGATTAATATAATAATAATATTTATAGCAATAATTTTCATCCTTATTACAATAATAAAAATAATGATTATAACACTATACTTAAGATAATAATAAAAACAACAATGATAATATTGATAAAATTATAATAATAGCGAATGATACAATTTTAAAGAAAAAATAGAGTTAATATAATTTCAGTGAGGCTACTATTCATGGCAGCCTTTCCTTTGGAATTTCGCCCCAGTAAAAACAAACTGTTATTGTGTGCGAACTATGAGCTGTATACAAATGATTTCTTCCTTTCTATAGAGTAGAAGTAATATTTTTAATTATGATACTTGGATTTTACTAATCCACACACGCTTCAACGAGCAACATTGTTTAAAAAATGCCAAGTAAAATTCATTTGTGATATTGGTAAAACAGTGTCTACGTTCGTATCACATCCGAAAAAAAGTAAGCTTTTAAAGACGAATATCAAACATTTTCATTGCGTGTTGATTAGCAATTTTCAAATAAGCAGTTGCAAAAAACAGGGGCGAATACCCTTTTCGGGATGACAGGGGCATACAACCTCAGATAGACCTATTCCCCAAAATCAATAAAAACCATCATCAAAAAGACGTCCACTGCTTGCTCTTTTAAAAACTTTAGGCAGTTCTAAAAAGCACTGTTCATTACAATTGCAGACCCATTCACGAACTAAAATATGCCCTTTTACCCTCAACATCGACAATATCTCCACCATGCATTATTTTATAATAAAGATGGTATTATTCTTGCCCTCATTATCAAAAAAGCTTATAAGTAATCTTCTCATTCGCTTTAAAAATGTGTGTTTCTTTCAAGTCATGTTCGTGTTTGATACTTTGTTACTAACAGTATTACTTTTTCACCAAAATCTGGCACAAGAGGATGATGACATGCCATTTCAAAACAATGTTGCTCAGTGAAGTGTGTATACATTGATGTAGCCAATGTATCACTGGAACGCAAAATAATGTCATGAATTATCGTGTATTTTGACACATTGAAATTAGTATTTCTTTGTTCGTTAACCACTGGTTCTAGTCGTATCTTACACATGAGCTTATTACTCGAGACCCAGACAGATATGCAAATTCATTATATATATATACGTATATGTATATGTGTATTAACATGTTATGCGTGTGTATATTGTGTGTGTGTGTGTTTATATGTGTATTGTATACAGTTAATAACTGGAGACTGTGGATCGGGAGCTAGCGGATGGGGGGGGGGGGGGGGGGGGAATGGAAGCTGACGAGAAATATTATGAGACATTTTAATTTATGACGTATGTTAATTGGACTCCTCAATCCTCCCTCTCTCTCACATGGTGCATCCACAAGCCTACTGTACATGTTAATTGTAGAAAAAATGAAATTGAGGGGCACATGCACATTATAAATATTTATTCATATTTAGGTACATCGTTTTCTATTGTTAAATGTTATATTGTATTGTCTATCATTTGTATTTTCACTGTCAAAAAAGCAATTGGAAGCAAACATTTTATGTAATGTTTGCATGCATGGACCAATAAAATAATCTTGAATGATTTACACCCCTTGGAAATTTGATGGTTTTTTCTGTGTTTCATAGCTCGAGAATAAAAAGAGGACTAGTTGACTTAGGGCCTGTGTTAAATACTTTTAGATGTAAGCTCTTAATATGTCACGTTCTCAAGAAAAATAAACGGAGAAAATAATTGTTCACATACTTAAACAAAAACTTGGTAAGGGTATTAATAATTTAATTGTTAACTGTATGTATATGTACAGTCAACAACTAAATGATTTATACCCCTTGTAAATTTGACTGTGTATCCTAAATCAAGAATAATAGGAGGACTGATCAAATTAGGGCCTTGGTTGAATGCTTTTAGATGTAAACTGTAATATGTCACATTCTTAAGAAATGTAAATTTGGACAAATTAATTTTCACATATACTTAACAAAATAAACAACATGGTAAGGGTATGAATAATGTAGTTGTTAATTGTATTTGTCTATGTCTATGTCTATGTCTACGTATAGTATATCTAAATGCATATTATGTATAGGTAAGGGTATGTATACGCAGGCGCGGATCCAGGATTTCTTAGGGGGGGGGGCCCAAATTTGAAATTATGCGAGCCAAATATTGGTACGTAATGGTGACCAACAGTGACGTAATACGGGGGGGTCGGTGCAGGGAGGGGCGAGTTTTCCCCACCCTCCTCCACGAAACGCGGAAAATTCGACGTTTCATTAAATTATTAGAGAAAGAAGACGATTCGTTGTACCGTTCTCGACTCAAAATCTTCGTCTGAATTTAGTTTTTCCCCTCCCGCGCGAAGCGCGAGAAATTTTACGATTTATTAAATTATCAGAGAAAGAAGACGTTTCGTTGTAGAGTTCTCGACTCTTAATCCTTGTCTAAATTAAGCCCCCTTCCCACTCCTGCGCGAAGCGCGGAAGCTTTGACGTTTCATCAAACTATTAGAGAAAGAAGACGATTCGTTGTACCGTTCTCGACTATTGATCTTCGTCTGAATTTAGTTTTTCCCCTCTCGCGCGAAGCGCGAAAAAATTTACGATTTATTAAATTATTAGAGAAAGAAGACGATTCGTTGTAGAGTTTTCGACTCTTAATCCTTGTCTAAATTCAGCCCCCCCCTCCTGCGCGAAGCGCGGAATCTTTGGCGTTTCATTAAACTATTAAAGAAAAAAGACGATTCGTTGTACCGTTCTCGACTATTGATCTTCGTCTGAATTTAGTTTTTCCCCTCCCGCATGAAGCGCGAGAAATTTTACGATTTATTAAATTATTAGAGAAAGAAGACGTTTCGTTGTAGAGTTCTCCACTCTTAATCCTTGTCTAAATTAAGCCCCCCTTCCCCTCCTGCGCGAAGCGCGGAAGCTTTGACGTTTCATCAAACTATTAAAGAAAGAAGACGATTCGTTGAAGAGTTCTCGACTATTAATCCTCGTCTGAATTTAGTTTTTCCCCTCCCGCGCGAAGCGCAAAAAAATTTACGATTTATTAAATTATTAGAGAAAGAAGACGATTCGTTGTAGAGTTTTCGACTCTTAATCCTTGTCTAAATTCAGCCCCCCCCCCTCCTGCGCGAAGCGCGGAAGCTTTGACGTTTCATTAAACTATTAAAGAAAGAAGAAGATTCGTTGTACCGTTCTCGACTATTGATCTTCGTCTGAATTTAGTTTTTCCCCTCCCGCGCGAAGCGCGAGAAATTTTACGATTTATTAAATTATTAGAGAAAGAAGACGTTTCGTTGTAGAGTTCTCCACTCTTAATCCTTGTCTAAATTAAGCCCCCCTCCCCCTCCTGCGCGAAGCGCGGAAGCTTTGACGTTTTATCAAACTATTAAAGAAAGAATACGATTCGTTGTAGAGTTCTCGACTCTTAATCCTCGTCTGAATTCAGGTCCCCTTCCGCGCGAATCGCGGAAGCTTTTAAGTTTCATAAGATTATGAGAGAAAGAAGACGATTCGTTGTACCGTTCTCGACTCAAAATCTTCGTCTGAATTTAGTTTTTTCCCTCTCGCGCAAAGCGCGACAAAATTTACGATTTATTAAATTATTAGAGAAAGAAGACGATTCGTTGTAGAGTTCTCGACTCTTAATCCTCGTCTGAATTCAGGTTCCCCCCTCCCGCGCGAAGCGCGGAAGCTTTTAAGTTTCATTAAAGATTATTATTACCGTTCTCGCCTCTGAATCCTCGTCTGAATTCAGGTTCTACCCTCCCGCGCAAAAGCTTTGACGTTTCATAAGATTATGAGAAAAAGAAGACGATTCACTGTACCGTTCTCGACTCTTCAGGGGGCGGATCCCCCCCAAAAAGAGGGGTTTTAGGCATTAAATTACCGTCAGATGAGCATCTAAGGGCCCGCCGTAGACCCCTAGGTGGAATCCAGGGGGCAGAGCCCCCGGAAGCTATTGTCGATAGTGTTATTTTGTATCGATTAATATTAATTCTATTTGTATTGTATTGTATATTTCACAGTGTTTAATTGACAAATTCAAACTGATTGTAACCTTCTCCAATACCCCAATGTGGGTGACATGAGAATAAATTGTCATTGTCATTGTCAGGCATTTAATCACGGTCAGATGAGCATATTTTGATGCCTCATTTTTTAACACTGGCAGTTAACTATTCTTTCTTTCTTGCTCTAATTCTATTTTTTTTCTCTTTAATATACTTTTTCAAATAAGGTGTGGGGGGGGGGGGGGAGCTCGAGGCTCCCGATCCCTGCCGTTCCTCGGGCCCTGACATGTAGGAATCTCAAGAAGCATATTTCTTGCCTGCCTGTAAACTTAGGAATTTGTCATTTTCCAACAAACACATATACAAACGTATATATTTATTAAAAAGTGAGGACAAATCTCGGAAATTATGTCATTTCAGCATTATTTGTAATCCACCGTTGTGGAATTAGAAATAAACCACGTTTGAATTTGATTTCCCCAAAGCCCCCCCCCCCCTATTAGTAGGCCAGCATCTCCTCTTTTCCTTTTTTCTTTCCCTTTCCTTCCTTCTCTCTTGTTTTTTTGATTGGGGGGGGGGGGGGTCAACAGCCTGGGAGGCAAGGCCCTTTCGGTCCCCCCCCCGATCTCCTTCTTCCCCGTTTTCTTTTCTTCTTCTTTCTTTCCTTTTCTCTCCTCTTTCCCTTTCCCTTCTTTTCCTTTCTTCTCTCTCTCTCTCTTTTTTTTTTTTTTTTTTTTGCGGGGGGGGGGGGCCAAGGCCCGCTCGGCCCCCCCCCTGGATCCGCGCCTGTGTATACGTGTATGTACATTTGTATTATAGACCCTATAAAGCACCACAGAGATAAGAAGAAGGATGGCAATGGTGAGATCAACAGTACAGCATATGTCTCACATCTGGAAAAGCCGAGGCCTATCTCTCCGTCTGAAGGTTCATCTGCTTCAAGCAACTTCTTTCTCTATTGATACTTACGGAAGTGAGTCCTGGGCCATGACAAAGAATGACAGAAAGAGAGTTGATGCCTTTGAAATGTGGTGCTACAGGAAGGCTGTTGCAGGTGTCATGGAAAGATAAAATGACAAATGTGTGGGTCCTGGAAAAGATTGGAACAGACTTGACCATCAGAAGGGGAATCATGGAAAGAAAACTAAACTATTTTGGGCACATTGTTAGCAGATCTGAAGGTGTTGAGAAGCAAATACTGCAAGGAACAGTCGAGGGAAAACGGGGTAGAGGTCGTCCACCAATATCTTGGACTGATGATATCAAGAAAGTGTCTGGACAAGGAATGAAAGGTGCAACACAAATGGCAGGTTAAAGAGATGCATGGCGTGCTCTCTTGAAGGCCACAGCAGCGCTTTACAGCGCCACCTGAAGTTGATGATGATGAAATACTTTACTACACAAACTTCACGTTGTTGTAATCGAATATCGTTGAAGTTTCATCATTTCGTGAAGCACTAAATATTATTATACAATGCAGTTTGAAATCAGTCTCTTTGCAATACAAGTGAGATCCATAAAACACAAAAAGAACATCACGTCAAAAATGCTAATAATCAATATGATTATCATTTTTAAAATGCTTGAATGTAAAGATAAAAAGTGTTCCGTCTTTTAAACATCATAAATTAACATCTCTTTAACAATTTTTGTATTGCTCTTCATTTGAAAATTAGTGCATGGAACGACAAAAAACCACAAACTCGAGTATTTTGATAGTTTCGATAGACTTTTATAAAAGTGATTAATGAACGAAACCCTGATTTTTTTGTTTTTTTGTTTTTTGGGTGCAACCAGGTAGTATGACAAATTGAACGAAACAAATCCAATTTTTATATTCCCACTTCTTTCTCGCAAATGAATCTATATTGTCTGGAGCAATCTATATCATGCCAACAATAATCACAATTTTTTGTAATTCGAAAACACTTTCCATTGTCATTGAATGAACTACTACCGAAATTGCTATAGCTAAGACTTGATCCGTCTAGCCACATTGCATCGCTGTCACTTTGACCGGTCAGCCCAATCCAGGAATCCTCGCTGGCAACCCTTCCGATGAAGTCCTGTTCCTCTTGCGACTCGATGAAGACCAGATGGGATCCGTATTGGAAACAAGCTGAAACCGCGGAAGCACGAGTCATCTCCGAAGTGCTGAAATTGTAGAACGACCCGCCGAATTTATAATTCAGCGGAGAACTCCGATAACATGCTAAAAAGATGAAGAAAATATATACATTTCTTAACTTTAAGGAAGTAGACAAATTTGAATATTGTGGTAGAAAATGAAAGGTTCAAAGAAAAAAAGATGATGATAAGAATGATGATGATGGTAATATAGGATTTCCCGGCCAAATTCGCGAGTTTGTCATTCAAATTAATTTGTCTTGCTTTCAAATTCGACGGTTTGAGTGCAGTCAGGTATATCTCGGGTTTATATTCCCTTTTCTAGTTTTCAAATCTATGGAATTTTCGTTAGAATCTACGTATGTTTCATTCAAATTAATGAACAATGTACTTCTTTCGCTATTTGGTCATTCGATTTGGCGCAACACGATTTTCTGAGAACGCGACGGTGTACTGTTAGCATTATAATTCATTTGTAGCATTCAAATTAGCACTTTGTGCACTTAAATTGATGGTCAATATACATTTCTCGTTTATTACACACATTTTATAGCTCTTTTTTTTTCTTTCAAGATTGTTTTTTCATGTGTATTTCATCATATTTCATTTTCTTGCAGTTATACACTTATATTTATTAGATTTATCTGATATTCATCAGCATTTAAGTATGATTGTTAAGAAGAAAAAAACGACTTGCATCTACGGACCTGATGGTCTCAGTATATTTGTAAATGTTCATGTAAGGAAGTTGTTTGTCTTATGTTTCATCATAAATTTATCATAATTTCATTATGGAAGAAGGGTACAATATTGTGACAGGGGTAGGGACTAGAGTCGACAATTTGAACATGATTCATTATTTATCCATGTCTTTAGCCATCGATCTGCTTGCGGGCAAGTAAACTATGAAACTCTTTAAGAAAAACAGAGGGGTGTGCTAGGTATAAGAGACGATGTGAATTACTTTTGTAAAATTCCGATTCTGTAGTAAAAAGGGGCGATTGAGGGTACCCCCACCTTTCCCGGGTATATGAACATGTCCGTGCAGAAATGCATATCCCTTGATTGCGCCCCTTCTTTACTTTATGTCTGACTACACCCATCTGCATTGTCCTGAAAATAAATAAATGGAATAACAGCTTAGACCCCAATGGCAAATCATGCATTTTAACTGCATTATTTAAAAACTGTACAAGTTTGTTGCAATTCTTCCCCCTTACATTCCTAACTTGAATAAAAATATTACGAAT